>CM076571.1:173889938-174091243 GCA_034641835.2 Pinus albicaulis
GGCAGAGGCAGCGAACATAGATGCGTTTTTTTATGGAATGGAACCATGTGCAAACCTACATAAAATTCCAGGAATCGTAACCCAGGCGGGAGGATACATAATATTCCAGGAATCTTAAACCCAAGCAGCAAAGTATATATATATATATATATATATATATTCCAAGAATCGCTTACCCTGCCGGAGGATACACTAAAGCTGAAACATAAAGCTTATAAATATATATATATATATATATATATATATATATATATATATATATATATATATATATATATATATATATATATATATATATATATATGTAGTGCCTTATACAGAAAGGTATCAAAGCCTTATATGGTGGGACCCTTTCCCAATCGCATCGGAAAATTGACAGCGGAATAGGTTAACAATAGGTTGCGATTGCAATTGAAGTTCCGGACCCGATATGGTTTAAACAACGATTCATATATGTTTGAGTTTCAGAGATTTGATAGCTAGTGGGACCCTCACCCAATCACAATCGGAAGCAGTCGAGGGATAATACATTAATCGCATCGAAGAAAAAATGTGCAGAGGAACATATAAACAAAGAACTGCGATTGCGATGAAGCCCGGACCATATAAGCAAAGGTTCAAAGCATATATATATGTATTTATACAGAGTGATTTAATGGACAAGGGACCAAAGGTATAATACAATGCATATGTTTCATATTATTGAGCTCGAAATCAAAAGGACCAAAGGTAACAAAGTCTTAAATGGTGGGACCCTTTCCCAATCGCATCGGAGAAAAAATATGCAGCGGAACATATAAACAAAGAATTGTGATTTCGATGAAGCCCGGACCCGATGGGTTTATAAACCATAATTGATATGTGTCAGAACATGCAACCAAAGAATTGCGATTGCGATTCGCAAGGTCGGACGCGATAGTCATATAAACTCCACCATATAAAACATGGTCAGGTCCGCACATATCAAATGTCAATCAGGCAAAATAAAACTACGATCTCCGATTGGGATCGGACCCGAGACCACCCAAAAACTGTGGCACATAATCTAGATCAGGTCTGCCTTTTGGTAGTGTAATCAGGGCATAAGCAAAAGTCCTCTCGATTGCGTTGTGGTGATTGTTAATATAAAATTATTGTTGCGATTGAATTGAAATGTGCCGCATGGTCTGTGGACCCACAGACCTCGGCTTAAGGTGGAGGGCGATTGTTAATATAAAACGATTGTGATGTGTGCAATCACATCGGGCCATAAAACAAAGGTCGTGGTGTATGTATGTTCCACTTGCGGAACTCACCACATCAACAAGACACTTGCTGTGTGTAAAGCATTGGAATTTGCCCAGATTTAAAGTCAGCAGTTACACACACACACACACACACACACACACATATATATAAAGTGCTGATATAAAAAGCACAGTTACAAATGTATGGCATATGGTCGTTACTCTGCAACAGTGAATAAGGAAACATACAGAGCTGAAAGGGACAAAGACCCAGTGAAAGAAAAGACAAATGCACAGCTAGCCAAGAGGCTGAATGAGTGAGCTGGAGTTCTCATTGTAATTGAATGTAAATAATTTTAATTTATATTGTTGTGATGCATTGGCAAGTCTCCGGAAGAGAGTAAATATCCCACTTTAATATTAAAATAAGCACCTACAGTTACATTTTTCTGAGTGATCTGAAAAGAAATGAGAAGGCTGAAGACCAAGAGGTATGACTATCCATTTCAAATTCCTAGAGGAATACAAACAGTCATCAGGAATTCTCTATAATTAATATCATCTTGATATGCATAGAGAAGTGAGAGAGAGTAAATATAGAGAATGCAGATTATAGAAGAGTGAGGCAGAGAAGATTAAGAAAAGAAGAGCAGAAAGAGATGCTACAGAACAGAGCTGATATCTGAGGTAAATTAGAAAACATTTAGTTTGACAAATTGAGGAAGTTGGAGCTTCCCTATCAAGTTGCAGCTCGATAGCTGTCAGTTGTAGCTAACTGAGGTTGGAGCCTCCTGTAGGTTGGTGTCTGTAGAAAATTGAAGGGAGTTGGTGCTTCCTTGCAAGTTGTAGCTTGCAGAATTGAGGTTGGAGCCTCCTGTAGGTTGGTGCCTGTAGAAAAAAAGTGGTGAGAGGGAGTTGGAGCTTGCCTTTACATCACAACAATAATAAGATGTGGTTTTCTCCCTTTATGGGTTTCCACTTACATCTGGTGTCTCTGTGCATGATGTTTATGTGTTGATCTGATTTATATCATCTGCTTAATACCTGCTGCTCTCATATTAAGTCTACTATTATATTATATTAATACTTGCTGCTCACATTCTAAGATTACTCGCATATTAAGTTGGACATGAAATGAAGGTGTAAATAAGTTTTAATGAAAAGTTTTAAAAAGTCCATGAATGTGTTAAACTGATTCACCCCCCCCCTCTCAGTTTAACTAAGGGTTCAACAATTGGTATCAGAGCAGGTTCCTTTGTACAAGTTTAACAATTGAAAGGAGATCCTAGGTTCTCAGGATGGCTAGTAAAGAAGGATGTTCAACCAATAAAGCCCCTTTCTTTACAGGTGCAAATTATGCTTTCTAGAAAATCAGAATGAGGACATACATAATGTCTCTAGGTACAGAAGTGTGGGCTGCTATGGAATTTAGATATGCCCCAAAGGCAACTGACTCAGAGAAAGAAACCAAACAAGATTGTGTAGCTAACACAAAAGCCATGAATGCCATCTTGAATGGATTGTGTGAAGCAGAGTTTATTAAAGTAATGCACAAAGACACTACCAAAGAAATGTGGGATACTCTGGAGAACATCCATGAGGGAGACAAGAAAGTAAAGACTGCCAAACTTCAAGTCTATAGAGCCCAGTTTGAGAACTTAAGAATGATTGATGATGAAGACATTGCCAGTTTCTTCCTAAAAGTTGCAGAAATTGTTAACAATATGAAAGCTCTTGGAGAAACCATGCCAGAACGTATAATTGTGTAGAAGATTCTAAGATCTCTTCCATCCAGATTTAATCCCAAGGTGTCTGCAATAGAAGAAACAACTGATTGGGAGACCTTGACCATGAACCAGCTACTTGGAAATTTAACAGCATATGAGATGAGGCTCCCACAGAAGAAGCCAAGTACGAGGGAGGCAGCCTTTAAAACAGAAAAGAAGAAAGAAGAAGAGGAAG
Source organism: Pinus albicaulis (assembly GCA_034641835.2). Taxonomy (NCBI): domain Eukaryota; kingdom Viridiplantae; phylum Streptophyta; class Pinopsida; order Pinales; family Pinaceae; genus Pinus; species Pinus albicaulis. The sequence goes on from CM076571.1 coordinate 173,893,127, forward strand.
ACATATGCTCTTGCTCAGATGAAGAAGAGGCAAATTTTGTCAAGAAATTGGATAGAGGCTCAGGTAAATACAAAGGTAAACTTCCTTTTAAATGCTTTAACTATGGAAGAGTTGGACACTATGCTGCTAAGTGTCCTCACAAGAAATTAAGAAATCAACCTCAAGAGTCAGAGAAAAATGCATCAAAGAACTGGCAGAAAGGAAAGAAGTTTAGCAGAAAATCCTTTTATGCTCAACAAGACAGTAGTACATCTGAAGATTCAGATGAACCCTCAAGTGAAGAAGGAACCTCAAAATTTTTATTGATGGCCATAGAAGAACTTGAGGGACTCCTACTAGAAGATGTAGATGAAGAAGGTGAAGTCGATCTTGAGGGGGAGCTAAGAAGTGCTCTAGAGGAGATTGACAGACTCAAACTAAAGTGCAGAAAACAAAAGGACATTCTCCTCAAATATGTAAGAGAAGAGAAGAATTCCGAAGCCCTCATGCAGCTAAAGGTAGAGCTTGAAGAGGCCAATAAGATAGAAGACATATTACTTCAGCAAATAAAGGATAAAACTCAAGAACAAGAGAAGCTGGAAGAAGAAGTTGTATGTCTGAGGAAGAAAGTAGAAAATGCTCAGAGGAAGGTATCTACAAATTTCTCTTAAACAACAAGCTCTAGTAAGTTGAACGAAATTCTGGATGCTCAAAGATCTCCTATGATAAAAATGGGAATAGGCTATGAAGGAGAATCAAGTAAAAGCAAAGAAAAGGAAAACAAAGAGATTATTTTTGTAAAAGCAAAGAAGAATGATGAAGCAACTCAAGAAATTCCTATAAAAGAAAAAACATGTAATAGGGAAGACAGAGATCAGAAGAAACCTCTAATAACAAAGAAGGCAATAAATACTAAGACAACAGAAAAAGGGTCATATGCCACTGAATATGTCAAATTTGGAAGCCATCAAAGGAGATTCTTCCCTCCTATGAAGAATGCCACCTGTTATGTCTGCCACAAGCTGGGACACATTGCTACATATTGTCATGCAAGGAGGAGTAATTCAAACCAGCAAAAGATGCAAACATTGAAGAGACTGCCTCAAGCAAACAAATGGAAAAGACAACCTTACATCAAGTATGCAAATAGTTTCTATGGTTACTGTTTTTATTGTAAGGAATTTGGCCATAAAATTATTGAATGTAGAAAGTATGGACAAAGATTGATGCTCAACACCTCAAGGAAAACTATGATCAAATGTTGTATATGCAATCAAGTTGGACATATGCCTTCCAAATTTCCTCTGAAAGGAAGTGATTCATCATCTCACAAAAGATACCAAACAAAAGGATGCCTCCAGTGGAAAAATAAGGAGAATAAGTGTGACCTGGCTCTAACTGCTCAAGATCTGAAAAGCCAATGGTATTTGGCCAGTGGCTACTCTAAACACATGACGGGAGATAGAAGCAAGTTTATAACTCTTGATGAAAAGAAATCTAGCAATGTTACTTTTGGCAATGATATATCAAGTAAGATCAAGGGAAAAGGCTCAGTCAGCATAGACAATGGCAGAGGAAAGGCCCAAGATGTACTATTTGTAGATGGGCTAAAAGAAAATTTACTAAGTGTCAGTCAAATGTGTGACAAAGGCTGTGAAGTTCTTTTTAGAGCACAAGATTGTGAAGTCAGATCAAGCACCACAGGTAAGACTCTGCTCAAAGGAGTTCGAACAGAGAGTAATGTTTACATTGTGAAAGAAGAAGATGAAGCATGTCATCTTAGCAAACTAGAAGAGTCATGGTTATGGCATAAAAGATTGGGACATCTCAGCTTCAATCACATAATCAGACTAAGCAAGAAGAAAGTGGTCAGAGACATGCCAGAAATAAAAAGGCCTTCTAATACCATATGCAAATCTTGTCAATTGGGTAAATATACTCGTTCATCATTTAAGGCCAAAGATGAGTTATCAACAAGAAAACCTCTCTAGCTTGTGCACATGGATCTGTGTGGACCTGCAAGAACTAAAACTCCAAGTGGAGAATCCTACTTCATGCTGATAATAGATGATTTCTCCAGAATGACATGGGTTGCATTTCTCAAGAATAAATCAGAAGCTCTGGAAAAATTTAAGATCTTCAAAGCATTAGCAGAAAATAAAATAGGATGCAAGCTAAAATGCATTAGATCAGATAGAGGAGGTGAATTCACAGATTATGACTTTGCTGACCTATGCAATGAACATGGGATAAAGCAACAATTTACTATTGCAGGAACACCTCAGCAAAATGGAGTAGAAGAAAGACAAAACAAGTCTGTACAACAAATAGCCAGAGCCATGATGCATGAAAGTAATATTGCTCAAACCTTCTGGGCAGAAGCAATACACATAGCGGTGCATATCCTTAATAAAGCTCACTTAAGGCCAAGCAGTGAAAATACTCCCTATGAACTATGGCATGGAAAACCAACTTCAATAAAACATTTTAGAATCTTTGGAAGAAAGTGTTACATAAAGAATAATGATGAAAATCTTGGGAAATTTGATGCAAGAGAAGATGAAGGGATATTTCTAGGATATGTATCCAAAAGTAAAGGGTACAAGTGCTACAACAAGACTCTTCGAAAAATAGTAGAAAGCGTTGACGTGAGATTTGATGAATAACTTCCAAACAATACAAGAGATACAAACTTCTGCAGTCCATCAGACAACCATGAAGAAGAAAACCAAGATGATGAGGAAACAAGCAAGACAACAGAAGATACAGAGCTGAGTTCTAAAGCTCCCTCAAGATATACTCAGAAGAACCATCCTGAAGATTAGATCATTGGAGACAAGAGAGTAGGGGTCCAAACAAGAAGGCAGCTAACAGAACAAACTAAAGAGGTATACATAGCCATGTTGTCACAAATAGAGCCAAAGAAATTTGAAGAAGCCAACAAGGACAAGTCTTGGGTAAATGCTATGAATGAAGAATTGGACCAAATTGAGAAAAACAATACCTGGGAATTAGTTCCTAGACCCACTGAGAAAAATTTCATAGACTCCAAATGGATATTCAAAAATAAAATGAATGAGGAAGGACAGGTAATCAGGAACAAAGCCAGACTTGTCTGTAAAAGATATTCACAAATCAAAGGACTTGATTACGATGAAACATTTGCCCCTGTAGCCAGAATGGAAGCCATCAGAATGTTTCTGGCCTTTGCTTGCTACCAAAACTTCAAAGTATATCAAATGGATGTGAAATCTGCATTTCTGAATGGAGATATAGAAGAAGAAGTCTACATGGAACAACCAGAAGGTTTCTCTTTAACAGACAAAGAAGACTATGTGTGCATACTAAAGAAGGCTCTATATAGACTAAACAGGCTCCCCGTGCTTGGTACTCAAGACTGGATAAATATTTGCAAAAACAAGGCTTTAAGAGAGGTGGAGTAGACAACAATCTATACATAAAAGCCCAAGAAAATGAACTCCTGATTGTTGTAGTATATGTAGATGACATTATGTTTGGAAGCAATAGAGAAGAACTAGCAAAGGGGTTTGTTGATGAGATGAAAACAGAGTTTGAGATGTCTATGATTGGAGAGCTCAGTTTCTACTTAGGACTTCAAATTCTGCAAAAGAACATAGGTACATTCATCTCACAGGAAAAATACTTAAGATAAATGTTGAAAAAGTTCAAAATGGAGGACTGCAAACCTGTGTCAACTCCCATGATCATGGGATGCAAGCTGTGTGCTGATGATGGATCTGCTGATATAGACCAAAAGCTCTACAGATCCATGATAGGAAGCCTGTTGTATTTGACAGCATCAAGACCAGACATCATGCTAGCAGTAGGACTAGTGGCTAGATATCAAGCAGCACCTAAACAAAACCATCTTCTGGCAGTCAAAAGAATATTTATATATCTACAAGGAACAACACAGTATGGACTTTGGTATCCTAAAGGCAAAAGCTTCACTTTGACAGCATACACAGATGCAGATTGGGCCAGGTGTGTGGATGACAAGAAAAGCACAAGTGGCGGTGCTTTCTATCTAGGAGAAAGTCTGGTGGAATGGTTAAGCAAGAAACAAACATCTATCTCTCTGTCTACAGCAGAAGCAGAATATATAGCAGCAGTAGCATGTTGTACACAAGTCATGTGGATGAAGCAAACCCTCCAAGACATGAAGGTAAGCATTGATGAACCTATCTCAATCAAATGTGATAATACAAGTGCTATAAGTATATCTAAAAATCCTGTACTTCCTCCAAAAACTAAACATACCCCAATCAAGTATCATTTTCTCCGAGAACAAGTGGCTTAAAATATAGTAAAACTAGAGTATGTACCAACAAAATAACAGACAACAAATATATTTACCAAACCACTTGCTAGAGAACCATTTGAATATTTGAGAAATAGACTAGGGGTAGTATTTGTAGATGCTACTCCCTGATATGAAGAGAAAGCATGGGTTGTGGGGAGAACAACGTAAAGATTATCTTAGGGGGAAAAGGCAGAAGCATGGTGTTGTATCCTCCTGATTAAAAAGGATTATGGGTGAATGAGACCAGCATAAAAGAATCAATAAAGGCAAGGATCAAAAATAGAACTAATGTGGAATCTAATCCAAAGGTTGAAGCAGCAACGTACAAAGCCAGAAGATCTCAGAGAGAGGAAATGAACGAAATGTTGAAAAATAAAAATAATAAATAAAAACACAGGATCAAATAATAGAATCTACATTAAGAATTCAAACCCCCTACCATTGATGTCAAAGGGGGAGGAAGAGCAAGAAACAGGAGAAAGGATCTTAACATGCAAACAGAGGAAGTGTATTGCCATCAATGCCAAAGGGGGAGACTGTTGGAAATATTTTCATTGATGGCAATGGAGGCAGCAAAGATAGAGACAAACAAAGGAGGCAGCAAGGAAGCGAACGAAGGAAGCAAAGGAGATAGGCAGAGGCAGAGGTAGTGAATATAGAGGCAGAGCCATTATCAGAGGCATGTAGAGGTAGAGGTGAATGCTATCACACAGAGGCGCAGGTAGAACCATTATCAAGCAAAGAAAGATAGGAGGTGGACACATACGTAGGTAAAGGAATATAGAGGGTACAGCCTATCGTGAGGTGAGGCAGGCTGGCTTATCGTAGGCAGGAAAGTGCTGAACATAGACGCATTTTTTATGGAATGGAACCATGTGTAAACATACATAATATTCTGGAAATCTTAAACCCAAGCGGCAAAGTATATATATATAAACCTTATTCTGAGAATCGCTTACCTTGCCGGAGGATACACTAAAGTTGAAACATAAAGCTTATATATATATGTAGCGCCTTATACACAAAGGTATCAAAGCCTTATATGGTGGGACCCTTTCCCAATCGCATCGGAAAATTGACAGCTGAACAGGTTAACAACAAGTTGCGATTGCGATTGAAGTTCCTGACCCGATATGGTTTAAACAATGATTCATATATGTTTGAGTTCCGGAGATTTGATAGCTAGTGGGACCCTCACCCAATCGCAATCGGAAGCAGTGGAGGGATAATACATTAATCGCATCGGAGAAAAACTGTACAACTGAACATATAAACAAAGAACTGCGATTGCGATGAAGCCCAGACCATATAAACAAAGGTTCAAAGCATATATATATGTATTTATGTGGAGCGCTTTAATGGACAAGGGACCAAAGGTATAATACAAGGCACATGTTTCATATTATTGAGCCCGAAATCAAAAAAACCAAAGGTAACAAAGTCTTATATGGTGGGACCCTTTCCCAATTGCATTGGAGAAAAATTGTGCAGAGGAACATATAAACAAAGAATTGCGATTGTGATGAAGCCCGGACCCGATGGGTTTATAAACCATAATTGATATGTGTCGGAACATGCAACCAAAGAATTGCGATTGCAATTGGCAAGGCCGGACGTGATAGTCATATAAACTCCGCCATATAAAACATGGTCGGGTCCACACATATCAAATGTGAATCAGGCAAATTAAAATTGCGATCTCCGATTGGGATCGGACCCGAGACCACCCAAAAACTGTGGCACATAATCTAGATCGGGTCCGCCTTTTGGTAGTGCAATCGGGGCATAAGCAAAAGTCCTCCCGATTGCGTTGTGGCAATTGTTAATATAAAACGATTGTTGCGATTGTATTGAAATGTGCCGCATGGTCTGTGGACCCATGGGCCTCGGCTTAAGGTGGAGGGCGATTGTTAATATAAAATGATTGCGATGTGTGCAATCACATCGGGCCATAAAACAAAGGTCGTGGTGTATGTATGTTCCGCTTGCGAAACTCACCACATCAACAAGACACTTGTTGTGTGTAAAGCATTGGAATTTTGCCCAGATTTAAAGTCAGCACTTACATATATATATAAAAATCGCTGATATAAAAAGCACAGTTAAAAATGTATGGCATATGGCCGTTACCCTGCGACAGTGAATAAGGAAACAAACAGAGCCGAAAGGGACAAAGACACAGTCAAAGAAAAGACAAATGCACAGCTAGCCAAGAGGCTGAATGAGTGAGCTGGATTTCTCATTGTAATTGAATGTAAATAATTTTAATTTATATTGTTGTGATGCATTGGCAAGTCTCTGGAAGAGAGCAAATATCCCACTGTAATATTAAAATAAGCACCTACAGTTACATTTTTCTGAGTGAGCTGAAAAGAAATGAGAAGGCTGAAGACCAGGAGGTATGACTATCCATTTCAAATTCCTAGAGGAATACAAACAGTCATCAGGAATTCTCTATAAGTAATATCTTCTTGATATGCATAGAGAAGTGAGAGAGAGTAAATATAGATAATGCAGAGTATAGAAGAGTGAGGCAGAGAAGATTAAGAAAAGCATAGCAGAAATAGATGCTATAGAACAGAGCTGATATCTGAGGTAAATCAACAAACATTCAGTTTGATAAATTGAGGAAGTTGGAGCTTCCCTATCAAGTTGCAGCTTGATAACTGTCAGTTGTAGATGACTGAGGTTGGAGCCTCCTGTAGGTTGGTGCCTACAGAAAATTGAAGGGATTTGGTGCTTCCTTGCAAGTTGTAGCTTGCAGAATTGAGGTTGGAACCTCCTAGGTTGGTGCCTGCAGAAAAAAAGTGGTGAGAGGGAGTTGGAGCTTGCCTTTGCATCACAACAATAATAAGATGTGGTTTTCTCTCTTTATGGGTTTCCACTTATATCTGGCGTCTCTGTGCATGATGTTTATGTGTTGATCTGATTTATATCATCTACTTAATACCTGCTGCTCTCATATTAAGTCTACTATTATATTATATTAATACTTGCTGCTCACATTCTAAGATTACTCACATATTAAGTTGGACATGAAATGAAGGTGTAAATAAGTTTTAATGAAATGTTTTAAAAATTCCATGAATGTGTTAAGCTGATTCACCCCCCCCCCCTCTCAGTTTAACTAAGGGTTCAACAGCATTATGATTAGTTAGCTCTTATCTAGGGATAAGCGATTAGATGAGAGATTTTAGTGATCAAGAGAGATATTGTTGGAGTTCGTTAAGGATCTATAACCTATTGTGGTTTAGATCCATTTGTATAAATTGAGGTGATCCTATGAGGCATGCAAGATGTATAAGTGTGTGACTGAGTGTTAGGAATGAAAGGCCAAGTATGAGGCCAAGAATCCTCTTGTAAATACTTTATTTTATTAAGGAGTGATTTTTGTTTTTTTATGTGCACTTGATATTGTGTGATTTTGAGTTTTGGATTTGTGTTGATTTTTAAGTGTAGGCCCTATTGTCTGTGTGTCATATATTCTAAGAATATTTCAAAATGAGGAATAGAAAAAAGATAATCACCATAAATTTTTGGAAGATATTTTACCCATTATATAGAATAATGGTTTCAGTTTCTAGCAATTCACTTAACATAAACAATGTTAACTTTAACATGAAATTCACATGGAAACTTTACATTACCACTCTTCAACATGAGATGAAAAATATGAAAATACAATTTTCAAGGTATTCCTTCATACTTTTCCAAAATAAAGTATTTGTAGAGTTGCGAAAGTGAATTCTATGTCTTTAAAATTTGCTTGCTTCAAAAACAAACAACTAGTATTCAAATTTGGAATATGGAAAAGGGCTTCATCTATCAATGGAATTGCTAAGATGATAAAAGTATTTAATTTACCCCCTCTTGTAAGGAATTTGTAGCTAATCTATTGGATATCTTCTAAGAAATGGACTTTATCCTTAGCAATGACACCAATATGTTACCACACAAACTAGCACTTATAGCTTAAATTTCTCAAAATAGGATTCTAGCCTTCTAAAACTTATAAAAAGGTTGGCCACTATTAGCTTCACCAACTCTTACCTCACTTTAGACTCTTGAAAAGGTTATTTTTCATAGGGGGTTTCCTTATTGGTCAACCAAGATCACTTCATGTACTAATGAGGGGGACTACCTAGCAACAATGAAATTGTCAAGAAAGATGAAATTAGCTTGGGGTAATGAGTGAAATCAAAACTAGTGCCACATCTACTTGGGCTATCAATTCATTTAGAAAATTTGAAGAGTGAGAGCTAAGTGCATATATGCAAACATGTGACATGTTGAAAATCTTTAACTTGGTTCAACAATCATCTTAGGGTAAATAAACAATCATATATGGCAATAATTGTACCATTAATATTTTGTGAATAGATCTTAAGGAAATACTTATATAGATCTACAAATAAAAAAAATAACCAAGTGGTCTTTTACCACAATATTGTATATAGACACACATACTCAAGGGATGTAGAATGTGTAATGTTGTGACATTTGAGGATAGGTGACTAAATACTATAAGATATAATTTAATTATACCAATATATGCTCTTCCAATGTAGTGTGAAGCTCCTCTATGGCCTTATGCTACCATTAGAATTCAAATTCATATAAAATAGGACATTCAAATGGTGCCATAGAACATATATACATGAATAAAAATTACATATAAATAATACCACAACCTACATAGATAAGAGATCAAATATTCCAAAACTTGGAGATAAATTAATCAAAAGTTCTTCCTTTTCTTATTGATTTCAATCCAAGAAGCATATAGGGTAACTACGTACTTATACACATTTGAACTATAATTTTTCATGAAATTAAATATCAAATTTTTTTCTACATCCATTAGTTCTTCGACGAATGATGAAAAAATAATCATCAATAACCACCTCAATAAATTGTATACTCAAAGTATATAATAGTTTAGAGGGATCAATACATTCCTCTAAGATTTTACAATAAAATATTTTTAGGAAAAACTAATATTATTTCAATCTAACTTACCCTAAAACCCAACTCAATCAATAAAAATATTAGGATTCAATTGTAGAAAATTTCCAAAAATAGGAGCAACTAGTTGGGGGAACCTACTTGATTGAGTGTTTGACCATGTGATGGCTCCAAAATAGAAAATTTTCCCTTGTCCACATGTGTATTCCCTCCTGTAGAAATTATACAAACAATGTGTATATCAATGGATTCAATCCGATCATGTGATATGCTAAAGCAAGATATTGAATCCTTCTACAAATCAGTTGCGGAAAATAAACATTATCACCAATCATAAAAAGTAAGGAAAGAAGCAAATTGAATCGCAACATAGATATTTTCCTAGGGAAAGCTTACTGCTCAAAACCCCTCTATATTCTATTGTATATTCACGAAGGAATCATGAAACAATTACAATTCGCTCTTCTCACAAGAGTCTCATTCACTCTCACAACTGTCTCACACTGATCTAGACAAAATCGACCAATACTTAGCCAATTTTCAGCCTCTGCTCAGCTTGCCTTGCTTGCAAAATTCATGTGGAATGAAATTCCTATTATTTAGGAATTTCAACCTTCCAAAACTGCGTAGTGCTCATGGGAAATCTCATAGTTCTCTTACTGTATGTGGGCATCCTACTAATGATACAACTGATAGTTAACATCCCTTTAACCTTTGTCTCAACTGGGTCTCCACTAGAACTCACATGCATGCAGCTATTAATAGTAAATCATCTGTTACATGACAGATCACTGCATGTGAATTAAATCTGATTTAATTCACTTGACCTCTCACTAGTGCAACAAATAGTTACAACTAGTTAAACTGATTTTAACTCAATTAATTGAGTTAACGGATTTCTCGTGCATTAAACTAATTCACTAACTGCAACTTGGACTCAATAACTAATAGAATCACTCTGCATGCCTCACCAACCACCCTCAAATCGCAATTCATGAGCTAACTCATTTTATCACACTCAATTAACTATTACAAGTGATCATGAGATAAGATTATAATTTATTGTCCAATTTAATTAAGGGAAAACTAAATTACACACATTTCCAATTTATTAAATAAATTGGATTTCACAGTAATGTATCGCTAGGACCTGTGATCCCACACTAGTGTGTGTGCTACATTTTCTTGTTGACTTTCAACACTCCCTGTCAATAAGAAAGGGATTATCAACTACCCCGATCTTGCCTCTGTGGTATTCGAATTTTCTCCTAGCAAGCACCTTTGTTAGAATATTTGCATCCTGATCTTTTGTGGGAATGTACTAAAGTAACATAATGCACCTCTCAACATAATCTCAATGATGGTGGTACCAGATGTCTATATGCTTGGACCTATCATGGAATACCAGATTAACCAAGAGTTTAATGCAACTTTGTTTATCAAAATGTATGACTATCAGATCCATCTAATGACCAAACAAACTAGCCAAAATCTTCCTCATCCAGATGGCCTCACAGGCAGCCTTGCTTGCTACCATGTACTCTGCATCAGCTGAACTGAGTGCCACAAATCTCTACTTCTTGTTGTACTAAGAAAATTCTATCAGTCCTATGTTGAAGATCCCTCCTGATGTGCTCTTTCTGTCTGATACGCTACCTGCCCAATCTGCATCTGTGAAGCCTTGAAGCTTCACTCCCTTTGTCCATCTGTACCATAATCCATACATTGTAGTGCCACTAAGATATCTCAAGACTTGCTTCCCCGCCTTCCAAAAGAGCTTGGTAGGCTTAACCATAGCTTGAATCAGCTAGTTACCTGCATAGAAAATGTCTGTTCTGGTGTTCACCAAGTACATCAGTGAACCCATGAGATGCCTATAAATAGTAGTGTCCACTACCTCACCTGAAGTAGCATCTTCCTTCTCTCTAGTTTCCTGGAAAAGGAGTCTCCATGGGTTTACAACTCTCCATGTGAAACTTACTCAGAATCTCTTTGGCATACTTTCCTTGAGAAACAAATAGCTCACCATCCTGCTGCCATTTCTCCAAACCAAGGAAATAGTGAAGGAGTCCCATTTCCTTCATCTCAAACTCTCTTCCAAGATCCTCTTTGCAATAAATTATGAGTTGCTCATCACCTGTAAAAATTAGATCATCAACATAAAGTAAGATAATCAAGAGCTTACCATCAACCACAATCTAGTATAGGTTTGCATCCGCTTCACTCTTCGTGAAGCCTAACCCAGTAAAATAGATGTCAATCTTGGTGTACCAAGCACAAGTTGCTTGCTTCGGCCCATACAGTCCTCTCTTGAGTCTGCAAACATGCAACTCATTGTCAAAGGTCTGAAAAAATTTTGGCAGCTCTATGTACACTTCACCCTCAATAACTCCATTCAGAAATGCAGTCTTCACATCCATCTGATGTATCTTCCACCCCATCTGTGCTGAGAGAGCAAGGATAGATCTAATCGATGAGTATCTCGCAACCGGTGTGAAAGTCTCCTGATAGTCAATCCCCTCAACTTGTGAGAATCCCTTGGCTACAAATATAGCCTTGTACTTCTCCACACTCCCATCAGCTACCTACTTCACCTTATAGATCCATCTAGATCCAACCACTGATTTTTCGACTCATCTTGGGACAACTTCCCATGCACTGTTCTTCACGATGAAGTCATACTCCTCAACCATGGTGCCAACCCAAATTGGTTGCTGCATGGCTTCCTCAAAGGAAGATAGTTATATCACAATACACTTTCTCATAAGAGCCATGTATCTAGTAAACCTGTCTGGAGACTATCTTTGTCTGTGCAGTGAAGTATGTGCTCTTACATGTTCTGTTGCATCAAGTCTAAATCTATCAGCTTCTGTGGTGCATCTTCTACCATTTTTGGTGGATGGCTCTACATGAGTGTTTTCTCCCACTCCATGATCCTGTGCATGTGGTTGATCCACATCTTGAGGTTCATCCTTTTGAACCAAGAGTTCCTCATCTTCATACAAATCAAGCTCCCTCTCAAGAGATAATCGCATGGCTTTCTCCTCATCAAATTTTATATCCTGTCTCACAACTATCATCCTACTGTTTGGAAAATGCACTCGATAGTTTTGGGGAGTATCAGTGTACCCAAAAAATATCCAAATCTCAGATGTTGGTTCTAGCGTCTTCCTAGAATCTTTGGTCACATGGAAATAGACAGATGAGCCAAAAATTTTAAAATATGAAACATCAGGTTTCTTACCAGAAAAATCCTCCTCTGTTTTACTCATGCCAAGTATCTGATGAGGACTATGGTTTTTCATGAATACCATTATGTTTCATGCCTCTACCCACAGATGCAACGGTAGGACCTGGTCATGCAACATCGCTCATGTCGCACCCACAATTGTTCTGTTATTTCTTTCTGTGACCCCATTCGGTTGTGGGTTATGAAGCACAATCATCTCTCTCTGAATTATTTCTTTTCTATATAAGTTATTGAATTCATTGGAGATGTACTCACCACCATTTTTTCTCCTAAAAGCCTTCACATGCTTCCCCAGTTCTTTCTCCACCAGTGCTTTGAACTCACAAAATTTTGAGAACATTTGAGCTTTCTTCTACTTGAAGTAGATCCAACACTTTCTAGAAGAGTCATCAACAATGATCACATAATACCCGTGCTTTGTTGTTGAAGCTGTAGAGAATGGTCCACACACTTTTGAGTGAACTCTCTCAAGGATTTCTGCTACTCAGTTCTCCTTGTGAAAAGTGACCTTTCCATACTTCCCCATGGTACATCCCTTGCATGTGTCTATCTGCACAAGAGTGCCCTATGGAATCCCTGTATAAATTTGTTGCATGAAATTCAAAGCTCCATGGTGTAGATGGCCCAATCTCTTGGGCCACCCTCATCTCGGCTCACCACTTTGTCTGCCTTACCCATAAATGTTGTGCATCCATATACATCAGGTTTGTAGAGAATCTTCACACGAATACCAATATTTTTGGTTTGTCCTGTGGCTTTGTCAGGAAGGAATGCTTTCCCTTCACTGAAAACCACATCATAACCTCTATCCTCCAACATTGCAACTAAAACTAAATTATTTTTCAAGCCTCGCACATGCATGACATATTTTAATAAGAAGGTTTTGCCTGACTTTCTTTGGAAAGTAACTATACCAATCCTGGTAGCACTATATCTCCCATTATTACCCATTTCGATATAGATCTGGAGATCCTTCTCCTCCAAGTTACTGAAAATTTCTTTGTCTCCTATCATGTGGAAAGATGCACCACTATCCAAGTACCACACTGATCCCATCACACAGGACACCATGCATGCAATGAGCAAGAAGCCCAACTAAAATTACAAGGACAAAGCCTCACCAGCTACAAATCTTGAAGCCTTATTATTATTCTTCTTCTATGGACATTTAGTGGCATAATTTCCATGCTCGTGAGAGTGAAAACATTTCACTCTAGACATATCACGCTTCTTTCCTTCTTTGTCAGTCTCATATTTGGAATAGGATTTATTTCTCTTCCCCTTCTTGGCCTTACTATCTAAGGTGAAATTTTCCTCATCATTTGTCCTAGATGAGGATCCATCCCTGGTATTTTGCCTAAATTCTTCTTGCACCAAATCTGACCAAAGTCACTTCTAATTTGTTAGCTTCTCCCTCCCAATGACAGAGTCCTCATAACGATGCCAACTCTTGCGAATTCTTAGAAGAGCTAGGCTCACCAAGTCATCATCCACTACAGTAATTCTGATGCTCCCAAGCTCATCTTGACATTGGAAAAGCTTGGTTAAATATTTAGAAATAGTGTTGCCTTTCTCCATTTTGATTTTCCTAATCTTGTCATTCAGTGCCAATTTTATGTGGTCATTGCTACTCTGAAATGGATCTGTCAAAGCCTTCCACATTGAATATGGAGTTGCTTTGACATGGATACTTGAGACAATGTGGTCTCATACTCCCTCCAATAAGATCCTCCTCACCTTTGCAACCTTCTTTATCCAAGCATCAAGAAGAGCAGCATTTGCTGCTATAGGTTTGGGAATGTCATTATCAATGAATTATTTCAACCCATTGTCCTCTAGAATTTTCTCCATCCTATATTTCCACACAATATAACTAGAAGTGCCCTCGAGTGCATATTCCAATCTCAAGCCATTAAAATCCATCTTGATCTTGATCCACCTGTCGCACCAAAGAATAGTTTTGCAAATTCAAATTCTATTCATCACAAACTCCACTTATTCTCCACTATAGTGATTTCCTATCCTCTGATACCATGTATAAATTATACAAACAATGTGTATACCAATGGATTCAATCTGATCATGCGATATGATAAAGCAAGATATTAAATCTTTCTACAAATCAATTGCAGAAAATAAACACGATCGCCAATCACAAGTAAAGAAATAAGCAAATCAAACCAAAACATAGATATTTTCCCATGGAAAGCATACTGCTCAAAAAACCTCTATCTTCTATTTTATATTCACCAAGAAATCATGAAGCAATTACAATGCACTCTTCTCACAAGAGTCTCCTGCATTCTCACAACCACTTCACACTAAATCAGAAAAAAATCTACCAACACTTAGCCAATTTTCAGCCTCTACTCAACCTTCCTTTCTTGCACAATTCATGTGGAATGCAATCCCTATTATTTAGGAATTTCAGCCTTCCAAAACTACGCAATGCTCATGGGAAATCCTATAGTTTTCTTACTGCATGCGGGAAACCTATTAATGATACAACTAATAGTTAACATCCCATTAACCTTTGTCTCAACTGGATCTCCACTGGAACTGACATGCATTAGTCAACTCCATGAAATAAGCACCTTAGAATTAGTCAATGCATCCAAGTGCTATGTATAGATGATCCTAATGTGAGTCAAATGTTGGGGAGACAAATAGACATATGAGTAAGTGTATGCCCTCAATAAGAATAAATAATGTTGTAAAAATTTATTAATTGGTTTTCAAATCCTTGTCCAAAGAAACCTCCTAAGTTCAACTAGGATGCCATTTGTCTTCTTAAGTTCTAGTTATACTTGTGGGTTTTATTATAATGATAAATAAGAAAAAAATAGATGCAGATATATATGAGAATGGAAAATACTAATTCATTTCTACTACAATAACCATGTAGGCTTTGATATCCAATTAGTTTCCATATTGTGTGTTCCCTTAATTTCCAAGGAATTGTAGGATTTTGGGATATCCTTTTTCTAATGAGAAATCAATGTTTAAATACTATCACATGATTTAATTGAATATGATCTAATTGTTCCACAATAGGAGGTGATTCTAAGAAAGTGCATCAACTATCATAAACATTGGAAGGTCCAATTGCAAATTGGTTTTCTCCAATAGATTTTGGGGTGGAATAAGATGTTGAAGTCATCAAATAAATTTTTATCAATCAAACATCTAGACAAGGAGAAAATGTTGGTTTTTTTTTGTTGCATCGACCATCAAATTATTTATTTTCCAACCTTAATCAAAACTAATAAAAAAAATTGTTTACTATCCTTAGATCAAGTGTGTATGAACAATTTTCAGAATAAAAACAATTCAAGGATTCTTTTTTATATGTTATCAAGCATTGTTGATTATTTGAGGCTAGTAAGAACTCACTAAGGATACTAAGTCTCAATTTTCACATGATTTTGGCATGAAGGACTTGGGTAAGTTGAATTATTGTTTGGTGTTTGAGGTGAAGAGAGACCACCAAAATAAGAAGTTATATACTATTTAAAGCAAGTATGTTGAAAACAAGCTCAAACTCTTCAATATGGATATATATATAAATTGACCTGTATGCATTCATCTCAAGTGGAAATATGTTTGTTGAGTATCATGATTCTTATAGGAAAATAAGAGGAGATGAGATGAAAAAGTGCAAAAGAACACAAATTACATATGTATTTGGAATTAAAAGTAGATACATGGAAAATCTAGAAGGACATCATGGAACAAATGTCAAAAGGAACTTTTCTGTGTCTATCAAGCATTGATGACTCATATTTTCTATCAATAAACTTCAAATGCATGGATTTGTTATTGTTGGATATATAGGTGATGTGAAAATGTAAATGCCCACTAGTATATATATATATATATATATATATGAGATAGAAATTGAAAGATTAAGAAAAATATATTGAAGCTAGGTTTCCTCTACAATTTGAAATGTAGTTTAGAGTTGTGAAATTTTTTTTTAATGTAAAAGAATAGAAGATGTAATTCAGCTATATACTATACATACAATCAACACATATGATCAATATAAATTTTATATTATCACAATTTCCCATTTTTCATATCTATTAATTTGAGGAAATTGAGTCAGAGGAGGAGGTAGGGGGGCTGAAAGCTAAAGAACTAAATATAGCACTCGAGTTAAGAGTTGGGTTCATAATTTCTCTTACATCCCCATCATCAAGTGTTCAAGTATCATATGCGCCTCCAACATACAAAGGCTTTAGCATCTGAAGAAAACCACCAACACCTATCTAGATTAGGTCAACAGCACTGGAGGAAAAGCACTAACACCTGGCAATCTTAACTGAACAATTCCAATTCTTATGTGGATAAAGTGGAACGTACATTAGGTGACTCAAACTGTTATGGGAAGGAAGAACAAATATTTAATTATTTACGCACTCAAATTGATTAGACCATATCTAGTGAGCATCAAGATTTTATTTATGTCACGTTTCTCCCTAAGAATTACAATGTTAAGGGGAAAATGAAGATGAATTGATTCATCATCTTTGATTAGATATCTCCATTGGATATGTACAATTCCATGAAAAATAACTCTTATGCAATGATAAATGATAATTGTTATTTAATTGTTTATGAATATGGAAAAGTTCTTGTCATTCTCTTTTATAGGAAATTTATTCGTTGTGCATATTGTGTTTGATGATGTTTAATTCTCTTTATGAGCATTTGGTTGTTAATAAATTTTGAGAATACACACTAATTTAATTAATGACATCATTTTAATTCACACTTGCATGCATTTTAGTTAATTATGATTTCTATTATGAAAAAGGTTCCTTACATAATTGGAATTCGAAATCCATGTTTGTGGCTATCCATTTTGTGGTTGGGACTTATGGGTGAGAATGCTATGTACAATGATACCAATAATTTGAAAAATATATTGTGGGCAAAGGTTGAGAATAAGTGAAGTGGAACACTGTATTTACTTCAAACAAAAGAGTAAATATTATTATTTTGATGTTTTATGTTGTCAATATTTTTTTGTTGGTAATTATAAAATCTAGTTAAGGAGACCGCAAAGAGACTAATTCTCAATTATCACATGATATTAACATAAAGGACTTGGGTGAGTTTCATTGTTGTTTGGTATTTGAGGTGGAGAGAGACCACCAAAATAATAATTTATATACTAGCAAAAGAAAGCATGTGGAAAAGAAGCTCAACTTCTTTAATATTGATGTATGTAAATTGAGTAACATTTGAAATTGTGTTTGTAGACTAACATGAGTTTTACCAGCAAATAAGAGGAGATGAGTTGCAAAAGTGCCATATGCCAATGAGATTAGTTGTCTTATGTATGCAATGGCGTAGAAAAGAACACACGTTACATATTACATTTTTATTGGGAGTTATAAGTAAGTACATGAAAAACCTAAGAATATATCATTAGACAAATTCCAAGATGAGTTTTATGTCTCTATGAGGTAATGATGACTCTTATTTTTATCAATAAGCTTCAAATGTATGGGTTTGTTATTGTTAAACATTGTAAAATTAAGAAAAATATATTGATGATTCAAAGGCTTCTTTCACAATCTCAAATATATATTTAGAATTCTTTCGGTAATAATCATAGGCAAAAGGACAAGGCGAGAGATCATATCAAAACATTGAGTTTAAATAGATGTAGAGATGGCTAAACTAACCGTTATTCTAACGGCTAGTTTGACTCAATAGAATAAATTAAATTAAATGATATAATTAATTTTATTCAAATAATAATTTTAGAAAAAAATTTAATTTTTTAATTTTTATTTTTAATATGTAAGTATTAACTTTTTTTTTGTGAATTTTTACACTAAAATTTTATATTATTAAATAATATATATATATATATCTATCTATATCTATATATATATATATATATATATATATATATATATATATATATATATATAAAAGATTATGTTATTGAGTTTTTATATTTAAAAATGTTTTTTAGAAGACAAGGTCAAATAAAGTTTAGAGGTGTTGGCCCAAAAAAAAATGGAAAAAAAAAATGTAAGTCGGCTCTATAACGGAAATATAATCAACCCATGTGCTCTAAATATAAATATGTTACTATCACCATTTGTTATCACCATTTCTCATTGTTCCTTTCTATTGGTTCTACGTGGTTGATTTGGAGGAGGTAGAGGATCCGAAAACTAAAGAACAGAAATGGAAGGAGGCAGAGGAAAAACTGGAAAACGAAAAAGGGTAGACGACGATGTTGTTGCTGATGAGTGGTGGAAGGAATTGCCAGCAGATTGGTGGAAGGAATTGGGCGAGGGTTTGGAAATGGAGATTTTTGGGCGCTTGCCAGCGGAAGATGTGTACACATATCGCAAAGTTTGCAGCGAATGGAACAGTCTGCTCTCATCGAATTATTTCATAAAACACACATGGCCAGATGCGATTATCAACAAGCAGCCATGGCTAGTGCTGTGCGATATATCGACCAGTAATCCTTGTATGGCCTTCTCCTTTTACACACGAACCTGGAAGCCCTGCTTCTCCCTTCATTTCCCCAATGGAGAAGAAAACAATGAAATCAAATGCAGAGGATCTGCAGCAGGTCTTGTCTTGGTAGAAAGACACAAATTGGAAAACTGGGTCTGTAATCCTTATACTGGAAACTCCATCCAACTTCCTCCCATGTCAGCCATAACTTCCTTCCACTCCCCTTCCTACTACTTCATATGCATGGCTGAAGTTGATAATAATAATAATGATGATGGCGCCTACAAAGTAGTGGCCGTTGGCTGTGATAACAACGGAGAAAGTGTAGTGGAAGTGTACGATTCTTCTGAACAGACATGGAAGAAGATTTTGAGACCAATTCCGGAGCTGGAAATGTTATATGGTTTTAGTGATTTTGTTTGCTGCGAGGGTTCATACTACTGTATAACCACCAATCCTTGGGGAATTCTTGGTTTCACCATCCCCACCTTAAACGAAGGACTAGAACCCCAAACACTGGTTGCCCCCATCTCGGAGCCAATGCTTAAACGCCCGGTAGAGCTTCAGTTAGCCATCTGCGGATCACGGTTACTGGTAGTGGCTCCCATAGACGACGAGGAGGAGTAAGTGGTAATCGTATGTGAATTGGAATCACTAAATAAGCAGTGCCATCCTCTTTCCACAAACATAAATATACCGCCATGGGCGTGGAAGGAAATCGCAAGGATGCCTCCAACTGTGTGGAACGATTTTAAACGTGAAGGGTGTTTCCAAAGGTATAGGTGCACAGGAGTAGGAGATAATTTGTGTTTCACAGCAATTCATAAAATGAGTATAGAGGTGGTGGTTTACAACTTAAGCACACATTCATGGAATCGGCTTCCTAGTTGTCCATGGAGAAGTAAGTGTTGGAGCCATGGCATGGAATTTTTTTTCCGCGGTGCAAGGGCCATGGCCTTTCAACCTAGACTAAATACACACATTCAATAAAGCAGTCTTTATGTCCATATATATTTGAGTTATAAAACAGTCTTTAGGTATATGTTTGACTTTGACTTTTGGTTGATATTAATTGTTACAGCTATGTAAATGAATTAAATTAAATAGTGGTTAAATACTTATTTATGATATCTTTCATTTTGTATATGTATTTTATAGAAAGTATGTATTTTATGTTTTATGTTTATGTTATTTATAGAAATGAAATAGGTTACTTATAGCAATTAAATATAGGTAGGAAGGATTCTTATTGTAAATGAAAATAGGAATAATTATTGATAATTATTAGATGCATCTTAGGGATTTAACCTCTGCAAAATATTCTAGAATAATTATAATAGTATATTTATATGATGGATGGTTCAATTGTAATGTTGCAGTTATCTTTTTTTTCATTGTTGCTTGATGTTTCACTCTCTAGAAAAGCTCCATTGACAAATTTGATTGGCCTTGAAAAATATGGAATACTCAAGGCCTCATTTTTTTCATATCCTAACCTATGTGGATTTTTGTTACATTGGATTTAAATTGGATCTTCATTAATAATTTTATTGTATTTAGTTGTGATTATCAAAGTATTCAATAACTCCAATTCAATATTTCCCCCCATTTTTCAGTTGTTTTAACTCTAGAACTTGCTTTATGCTTATTTGATTTTTGCTTCAACAAGATGGGGGTGTTACATACGAAACTAGTGAATTGTACAATGGTTTGAGTTTTAACTACTCAACTTTGTTTGCTTTTACTTGACTATTGTAATGGTTTCAGCCAATCACCCATGTGCCATATTCCTGTCATGAATGTGAGATGTCATTGCATAAACCAATCCAAATCAACCAAGGGAATCCATAGGTTAAACCACCTCCACCCTCACCATACCGTGATCTCACCTAAACCGGTTTCGAGATCATAAAACCAAATCGAGTTTTGATTCCTCAGAATTTCTTCACCAATACCTCGAGGATTTTTCATGTCTTCACCCTTAGGATTTACTGTGTATCACTCCATTACCTATCAAGGGATTCCTAGGCCTTTGGGAAATTCCTGTGACCACCTCACTTGGATCCAAAATATTCTATAAATCCAAAGCTCAAATCAAGAACAATCCCATCACACCATGGCTATCCAAAAATGGAAAGGCTAGGCTAAAATCCATTATCGAAACCTCGCAAAATCCATTCCAATGACAACAAAAGAGCCAAATGTGAACATGTACGTACCGTGCATGTCAAAACCAACTAGTAAATCATACATGCAACACAATTCCCGTTGAAGTTGCTTGATCCTTGACTTCCTTTGCTTTCCTTGTTTTTCCTTTTTTTTTCCTTTCCTTGTCCTTCATCTTCTTGCTTACTTTCTTTGTCCTCTTGATTCTCTTCTCTTCTCTTAGATAAATTCCAATACTAAAGTGAAAAAATGCTACCAACTAATGCTCTGAGGTATTTTTATTAATGAGGCCTCTAATTTATTCATTTTTCCATTATTTTCCTTCATTTTTCTCCTCACATGCATCCTATGACCTTTCACATTCCTTTTCTCCTAATTTCCTTTATTTCCATAAATATTCCATCAAAAATACCTTTTTTCCTTTCCAAAGCCTTAGCCATTGCCTTTTCTAATTTCCCTTAGCTGCAAACACAACAAGCGATTCCCACTAGGATATTTTTTCTAACAATAAGCTTGGAATAAGTGTCCCTTTACCGTGGTCTTATTTTACCTTTATTAACTTTTATTACATGAAACTTTAACCCAGGGTTATTACCAGAAGTATGTTGAAGGAAATTTCTTTTCCAAATGATTACTAGGGTGAAGTTGTTGTTGGCACAACGTATGTTATAAATAGGCATCCAAAAAAAAGTGTTAAGAATATGATTCTTGAAGAAGCATGGAGTATAAGAAATCATAGTGTTACTCACATGAGAGTGTTTGCATGTGTGACTTATGCATATGTCCCAAATGAATTAAGGAGGAAGTTGGACAGAAAGGGGGTGAAATGCATGTTTTTTTCCTATAGTGATGAATCCAAGGCTTACAAGCTCTATAATCCATTAACTAAGAAGGTCATAATCAGTAGAGATGTGTAGTTCATAGAAGAGGAAGAATGGGATGGAATTTTGGGGAAGATAATGAATGTCACAACAAGTAATTCCTCATTGGTGACTCCTCCTAAACCTATTCAAGCACAACAAAGCATTCATCAAGTGACACCATAAAAAAGAAATAGGAAAGTTTCACACAGTCAAGAAAATACTACTCCAAGTGCACCGCAGAGACTCACAACATCATCTTCTCCAAGTGCAACATCAGGTGACATGTCAAGCCAGTCTTCTACAAGCATGATAACACAAAAATTTAGAAATTGAAGTGAATTTTATAAGAAAAATGAAGCTAAAAGTAGCACGGGTATGGATTCTTTATTTTCATTATTTTGTCATGTGTATTACCCAATTCATTTTGAATATGTTGTTATAGAAGAAAAATGGGTTGCAACAATGAATGGAGAAACAGAAGCAATATAAAGGAATGACACATGGGAATTAGTGGAACTTATAGAAGGAAACAAAGTCATAGGTGTCAAGTGGATCTATAATACCAAAAAAAATGCTATGGGAAAGATAGAAAGGAATAAAGAAAGGTTGGTTTTCAAATAATTTACACCAGTCACAAGAATGGAGACAATGCAGAGACATTTGAAGAGACATTTTCACCAGTCACAAGAATGGAGACAACGCTCGCAATGTGTAAATAGTTTCACAACATAGATGGAAGGTGTACCAAATGGATATGAAGTCAACATTATTGAATGTAGTGCTGAAAGAGAAGGATATGTAAACTGTTGTGGATATTCCACTAGACAGTTTGTCACATTAGATCTGATAACAATATATTAAAATTATGTATTTTTATGCTACTATAGTTTTATTAAACTTCCAGATATGTAAATTTAACTATAATTAGTGCATGCATGCGAATGGAAATTATGCATAAAAATAGAGAACAACAAAATAAGTTCACACACACACACACACACACACTTAAGACATACGATATACTATATGGGAAACCCTTTAGGGAGAAAGCCTAGGTGGAAGGTGAGGCTGCTTCGCTCTCTTTCTCTATCTGGAAATATGCTTGCATGTACAAAGAAGTAATTCTCATGGCCTGTCTATAATGCACTGATCCTCTCTTTTTTCTCTACCTCATGTCTCTCCTAGATATATTTTTTCAGCTATGGAACAAAATGATCTCAAAATAATGGAATTCCTTTCCTCCTAGTGGCCTAGTTACAACACAACCCAATAGCCTTGTTGGAACAGGGTCTTCTAGCCTTATTTTTTTCCAAGTTTGTAATATTTTGCAATATTTAGTCTAGCACAGGGGGTTAGTATGGGTCAAAAACCCCCAATCATTTGTAATGGGTTAAAAGGGTAGGCCAAGGGTCCGCAAACCATAGTTTGCGGACCATAGGATAGCGCAGCCTAGCATGATATAAATAGATGAGTAAATTGAGTCTAGAGGTAGAGGAGCATAGAGATAGAATTGAGTTATGAAATGCGAATCTGTTGCATTGATTGTCTGGGTAAGGGATCCTACTGGTTGTGTGTGCAAAGACCATGAGTCTTATTGTGTGCGGACCCCATTGGATGTGTGCATGGGCTGATTAAGTAGTTTGTAAGTGGAATCTGGCTATAATTGGATGAGAATACTATTTTGCGATATCTGTGTTGCAGTTTTTGCTTAAAGATATCTTTGTGGCTATGATTTCTAACAATACACACATGGATGCGATGTTCAAAATGCATAGATCTGATTTACATAATTATTTGGTTAATTTATATCTTCTGCAAAGCATTCTACTAGATCTATCCTTTTGAATCTTGGGTTACGAACTTATTCAGCGTAGGACTGATAGATCTAAACGTGCCCCCTTTTATTAACATTCTCTCTCTCTCTCTCTCTCTCTCTCTCTCTAGGTGCGGAAACTTGGTTCCAGCACCCTCCCATACTACTTCGGGTGAGACCTTGGTATGCTCTGCAAGCCATTACCGAAAGGGCCAGTAGTATAGGGTTTTGTTGGAAAACCTTGACGCCAAACCTGGGTTAGGACTCCTCGAGCCAAAAAATGGTTCTATTGGTGGGACAGGGAACATTTCGAGAGAGAGATTGGATAATGCCATGGGGACATTGGCAGCCCATAAAACCTGAGTTAGAAGATTGGTTTGAAAAAAAATCCAGGAATTTTCCCTAAAAGATAATCTAAGAGAAATATTGTCCACAAAGGATTGGAAGAATAGGTATATCTTCATGGAAGTACACAAAATCTTCTTCATATCCTTCGCACACGAGTTACAAGAGTGGTTAGTTCGATTGACGAATTTTCAGACCTGCTGGAAAGATGATCAAATCACACAGTGGACCCACGATTTAGTCTGGCAATTGGAAAATATTGGCAATATAATTACCATGACCGTGGGTCATTGGGCTGATAGTATATTGGGCGAATTCGTGACAGATTTTTCTGTTGATCAGTTCGTGTCATATTCAAAAGCTGAACGAAGGTTTTTCAAAGTATCTAGAGGTAAGTTATTAAAAGCCTTGTTGTTGTTGATTAAAATGCTATTGAGAAAAAAGGGTATCTTGTGTGGCCACACTGAGTGAATGACCTCCGATCAGAGTGGAAGTATGACGTGAAGTGGTAAATACTACTGGACTAATCAGGAAGAAGACAGATTGATATACAACCCAGTAAGGGGGTATAACCATGAAGGGGGTGCGCAGAGAGGAACCATGGCTCCTGCCACATCAACATCAAATCTTCACAAGGGTAAGAACTCCCCTACACCTCTGCTGCTGTCCTCAGAAGAAGACATGGCTACGCACATGAAGCTACCTACCTTCACGGGTGAAAGGGATGAAGACATGGATCAATTTTGGTTCATAGTTGAATATGTATGGACTACACAGAATGTGAACAATGACACTATCGAACGAGCACATCTATCCATAGAATTTGAAGGAAGGGAAGTTGAATGTTTCATGGGATACATTGGTAAAAACACAAATGCATCCATACAGAATATTAAGGATGACCTAAAGCAACAATTCCAGAAGCCCAAGTCATACACTCAATGTGTGGTTGAACTAAAAGTCTTAAAGTAAGGACCTACAAAATCTGTCTGGGAAGCTGACCAATGGCTAAAAAAGGTTATTAGTGATGGGGAATTTGTCTATGAAGGTAAGCAACAAAAATAATGGTTCATCGCTATGTTGTTACCACAGTTATGTGGGCCCATGATACAGCAAAAGATCGGATATCAAGAAGAACCACTAGAGATAGCCATGAAGTTAGAAGTTGTGCCTAGGGACGATACACAATTTGCGGATCTTCAAATCCAGAACCAATTGGAGGAAATGCACTTGGAAATTCAAATTTTTCGAAATTACCGTGGTAAGGAAGCGAGCCAAGATGTTTGGTGCATACGTTCTAAGGGACCGGGTCACTCCAAGGATCCATGTCCACTATTCTCGGACTACATGCAGGCTGGGGATTCGAGCTCACTTCGACCCATGGAAATGGTTGGCCCCAGTAGCCTGATGCTATGGTGTGTAGACTGTTGGGTAGTAGGAAGACACGACATAGATCATTGGCCATGGTTGGGTGCATATGTACCAGAGATAAAGCAACACTGGTGTAGGTTTTTCTCATCGGTAGGCCATGTCGAACAAAACTGCCGAACCCTTGACCTTATGGTAGATAGAGGAAACTTATACAGGGTTCAGGTTGATCCCTCATCACTGCTATCTCCATTAGGGTGGGGGGGATCCCCCGTGCGAGGAAGGGGAGGAGGAAGAGGGGCAAGTGCCGGTTGAGGATGTAGACAGTTGATTTGTTATAACTATGGAGATGTAGGACATTTCGCACACAAATTCCTGGAACCGGTACACCAGTCGTGTAGATATTAAGGAAATTTAGACCACGTCATTGAAGACTGCCCAGTGCTAATAGCAAAAATACAAGAACAACAACAAACACCTACACAGAACGTGCAAAAAGTTAAGGCAGAACAACAAGATGATGGGCCAAGTATCAATGTAATCACACATAGTGGCATCTCCATAGGAGGGGCTGAGGAAAAGGTGGAAGCCGAGCCATTAATCTGAAGGGCTGAGGATAAAGAAAAAGGCGTAAAACTACAAAGATAAAAAGAAGCCTTGATCGAAATGCGGAAGGAGGTAACTAAAGATGAGACACCAACTAGGGGGGCATTAGATCCAAGGGAAGAAGAAGTAGTCAAACCATTCCTCTAAGCTTGTATGAAGCTGCTACACAACCAAAAGGTTGTAGAAAATCTCCAAGCCCTAATAGACAACTGTGCAGGAAGAATTGATCCTCAGTACGAAGTAAAAACAGTGAATAAGATAGACAAAAAATAAAAAGAGGACGAGATAAGAGATGTGCATGACTGCGCAGATTGGGGAATATGAAATGGACCGAGTTATTCTTGACTTAGGTTCAGATGTTAATGTCTTACCTAATTAGAACTAGCAGTGCATGGGAGAACCTAGGCTGGAATGGTCAACTATTCAGCTACGGATGGCTAATCAGCAGAACATTATCCCATTAGGAAGACTCACGAAGGTAGTAGTAGATATTGTAGGCATTAGAGTCCATGCAGATTTTGAGGTAATCTAGATAGTAGAAGACGCAGACCCTTAGCCTGCGCTCCTTGGTCTGGATTTTGCTATTGACATGGGAGGTATTATTAATTTAAAGAGGAGAAGTATGATCTTTGAAAACAAGGGCACAAGGGTAATTTTTTTGCTAGATCTAGTAGAAGGAAAACGATATAAAAAGTTGATTCAAGAAAAGGATGATGTTGATGATATATAAAAACTGACTACCTCAGATGACGATTGGATCAACCCCATAGCTGATGGTGTGCTATGCTGGGAAATATATAGTGAGTGCTTATTCGACTCAGACAAGTAAATTGAAGACTGGAAAAATCGATTCCATGATGTATCTGTGCTAAGGTGTCTTAAAATCACTCATAAATTCCAATGTATTTCTTCAAAGGTAAGAGAATTTCCCCATTTCGATGACTCTGGTAATATTGACAATTTCCTGGCAACAATTGAGGCAAGTGTTCCTAAGGAATGGCGGGTCTGGGCCCTAGACTTGGCCATGCGCACAAGCCTTGCACACTAGTGGTAAACCCATAAAAGAAACCTTTGAGACTAGGAAGAATGCCATAGGATGTTGATGTTACAATTCCACAGACCAACTAACCCACCAATAGAACTCTTCTCAAGGCAAGGGGATCCGCACATGCATGTGATTCGTTGGCTATAAGATGCAGATAAGGCCACAAAGAATGAATGGGTCCATAGGTTTGTTCACCCATTGGGGCCAATCACAATCTCCTGGTACTTGGACACAGAACTACATCAACGTACTAGGAATTGGAGTACGATGGTTGAGGACTTCGTACGAACGTTTGGACTGGTGGGGTACTGAGCAACTCGACGAAGCCTTGCAAGACATCAATGCGTTGGTCTTCAGTGGAACCCCTGCTAAAGAAATATGTGTCGTTCTTTTGGGATGACGAATGTTAGAAGAGTTTCGAGCTGCTAAAAGAAAAAATGGTGACTACACCTATCTTAATATTTCCGGATTGGGCTAAAACCTTCCATGTCCATGTGGACGCATCAGGGATTGCATTAGGGGTTGTCCTGGTGCAACCTGGGGAAGGGGATATAGATCACCTGGTGGCTTTTTCTAGTAGAAAGTTGTCCAGTGCGGAGCATAACTATTCTACCACGGAATGAGAAGGGTTGGCGATGGTATATGCCTTGTAGAAATATAGGCACTATTTACTAGGCAGGCACTTCAAGATGTTCACAGATCACTCGGCCTTGAAATACCTGGTCAATAAGCCAGTATTGGGGTGGGAAATCTGTCGGTGGTTATTGATTTTTTAGGAGTATGAATTTCAAATTATTGTAAAGCCAGGGAGGTTGAACGCCAGACCAGACCACTTATCCCAAATTGAGAATGAGGAAGACCCAACTAACTTGGATGAAGGGTTGCATGATGCACAACTATTTGCTATAAAGGTGAGTGACGAGCACTTTGCCAATATCATCCACTTCTTGACTACAGTTAAAGCCCCAGATGGGTACTCAGTGCCACAAAAGAAAGAGTTGGTCACCTGTGCATCCGACTTCACTATCATCGCATGTCAGCTCTACAATTTGGGGGTGGATGAGGTACTGCGGAGGTATTTTCTCTAGCATGAAAGTCTGACTATTCTAGCCAAGGATCAAGGGGGAGTCACGGGAGGTCATTATGCAAGTAAAGCCACTGGGCAGAAGATATTACAGGCCGGATTCTGGTGGCCCACAATAGACACAGATGCACATAACTATTTTCGGGCCTGTGGCACGTGCCAATGAATTGGGAATCCCTCACGACAGGACAAGATGCCCCTACAGCCGCAAATGGCCTTATAAGAATTTGACAAATGGGTGATCGACATTGTAGGCCGCATTCACCTCGTCAGATAGAAGACAGATGCTCGGTATATGATTATGGCCACAGATTATGTTACTAGGTGGGCAGAGGCTAAATCTATCAAGGACTGCACTATAGATACAGTGACACACTTTATCTTTAAGAATATCCTGACAAGGTTTTGATGCCCAAAAATCCTAATGAGTCACATAGGAACGCACTTCGTCAATGAAAAAATTAAAGCTCTGATAGAAAAATTTCAGATCCACCATGCTAAAGGCACCCCGTACCATCCCCAGGAAAATGGAGTTGTAGAAGAATTCAATAAAATTTTGCAACAAGTGCTCACAAAATTTTGTAACACACAACGAATCGATTGGGACGTGCACATCCCCTGCATACTCTGGGCATATAGAACTACGTATAAGAATCTCGTGGGATGAATAGCCTTTCGCATGATTTACGGGAATGAAGCTATTATGCCTAAGGAACACATTGTCCCCAGTCTATGCATCTCAACCTTCACTAAAATGGCGGACACAAACATCATGGAGGAATGATTGGTGCAAGTGGTAGCATTGGAATAAGACTGGTTCGTAGCCCACTTCCGCCAACAGGTTCAGAAGGCGTGGGAAAAATCATGGCATTATAGACATATTTGGCAGAAGGTATTTTTGGAAGGAGAATTGGTCCTACTATATGATAGCCAGTTTGTGAAACACCCAGGGAAGTTCCGCCACCACTGGTTAGGTCCTATATGGTAAAGGAAATCATTGACGGAGGAGTCATCGGTTTAATCCCTATCAGGACTCCTCTATGCTGATCAAATGACTATATGGCCAGAGTAGTTGTGTCACGAATGTTACGCGCAGGGCTGGTGCACAGAAATGTATGAACATAGATGATGCGCAGGGGGTGTGCTATCTGCGTCGATGGGATGTGCAGTGGGAAAAACTAGCCATTGGAACGGACTGGGCACTTGGAAAACTGCACTTTCCGTTTGAGGGAGAGGGTTACAGGAAATTAATATGGCGACTTGCAATGAATTTTTACCATTTCCATAATGATGAAGGGAAATTAAGGATATATGAGCTGGTTTGCCCTCAGGGTGGCTATAACATGGGGACTGTTCAGACTACGGGGCACACATTTTGGTCTAGCTTGTTGGCCTTCGACTACTCTGATATATATCATCTTCTGGATATCCTCATGACTACTAGAACTACACTATCCAATGGTTGCATTGCTGAATTTATCTTCCAAGCTAGGATGCCTGCTACCAACCCCATTGGCCCCCCACCTAAGATGACGTCTGAAGAGGAGGGATCTGATGAAGTTTGAGAAGTAACCTCTATAGTGGAGGAAGTCTTTTCCACCTCAGCCACGGGGAAGGGCAAAGAGAAACTAAAACAGGCATAGTGGGCGGGCGTAAAGCCTCACACGTCCACCTAGATTTGACACTCCCCTAAGAAATTGCCTAAGAATAAATCACCTGTCGCCCCTCCAAACACCATGTCGCTCATGGCTGAAGGTATGCAAGCGACCCCACTAATGTGGTTACCACATTATGTTCATTTGCGCAGAACGTCACATATGCCCAACATGGATGTTGTCCGTTCCTGTCTTCAGAGGCCATTGGTCCCTAAATATGTGCCTCAGCTGGGGGATATGGTGGGCCACCTCCCCCACATCAGGTTTGATGATCATGACTAGGGTAACCTAGACACTTTTCCTTTGCTAGCTCCACACTCTTACTTGGAAGAGGTCATCGAGGATGGTGTGCCCAAAGTAGAGCCAATGGTTTGGTTCAAGGGACTAGCTGGTGCTAGAATTTTGAACTTACTGCACCTTCCTCACTTCAGCCACTACAACATAACTAGCCTCATCATTTGCTAATTTCTGGCACTTATTCACGATGGCTGCTTATGGCTCTAAGTTCGCATATCGATAGTTGCTACTCTCATTCACCACATTAATGGCCTCCCTATGAATGGGCCTAATTCGTGGGACGATACAGACAAGAAATTCGAGAATCATCTTGCTAAAACTGTGTGGGACAAGTACAAGGTCAATCGTAATAGGCAGGGCTTCCTGATTGATATAGTCAATGACCCTGGCACATCCGTGGGTACTCAGATCCTTTCCTACAAGATGATGTGTAAATGTCAGGCAAAAACCACCTCTGCTTATGTAATTCAAGTCACGGGCAGGTGTGAAAATGGTGTCTGCTTTAATTGGTCCCAGTACCTCGTAAAAGAATTCCTCGACAATGTGATTGAGGCTCAAGAGCATGTCAAAGCTTTCTACTATTCATGGTTAATCTTGTTGACTTTATTAGTTTCCTGGGAAACCCCGAAAGAAGTAGTATTTCCCCCCTAGAGCCTGGCATGTGCGAAGGGGCATAGTTTTCCAACCTATGGGATTCCAAGGACCCCCAGCAGATTGAGGAAAATAAGACCTTCTAGCTACTCTACGATGGTGCTATCTCTGTAGCCATTGATTCCCAACCACACCTATCCCCAACTGTCTACGACAAGTATAAGCACATCGCTGCATTTCTGGTAACAATGCACAATGTGCAAATTCGGGCTCATAAGGAACATACTTGGCATATTCTTCCATATATGACTACCAAGGATGAAATTGAGTAAGTCATAGATACATGGCCTATGAAGTGGAAGGTTGTCGCCCTGCTCACTGCCCTCAACACAGTAGGTATGTTTGGCCACCATGTAGTATCCAAGCCCACCATTCCACTTAGCTCAATAATGACACCGAAAATTCCTACCATCATGCCACAAGTGACCCCTAGAAGTAATACCATACAACCTGAGTCAGACTCCCCACCAGACTAGAACATAAATGATGAGGAAAATGCAAGTACATTGGTTGTATAGAGTCTCAAATGGCCTTGCGGATTGTCTCAAGGGCTTCACAAGAAGTGGAAAGCCAGTAAGAGCAGCACCAATGTGGAAGATACCCTAACGGACGATGATCTGGACAAGATTTCTGATGCAGTCACCACCGTGGCTGCTGATCAATGGATTACTTGGGAAGAATAACACAAGGATGCGATGGAAGTTTTGCAGATAGAACTGCGGGCCCTCTGGCTCAAATTGGACACCTTTCAAGCAAGCATAAATCAAGTGAGGTAGAATCAAGTGAGAAAGGATCAAGTGGGGTAGCTAGGCTAGTAGGGCCCCATTACAGCCCTAACAACCACTATGGATAGTTGACTCTGCAAGCTCCCAGTTGCTTCCATTACAATGGAACCCGCTGGCATACGCAACCAAGTCTGGGGATGTCTAGTCGACTTTGATGTTAGTTGACTCACCAACGAGCAGCTACGTGCGTTATTTACTACCATCACCTATGAATTGCAACACTGAGAGATCTGTGCACAACAACACCTTAGCGAGGCTGAACAGACTATTGTCATCCATGTTCCTAAAGCTGCCTAGATACAAGCTACGCATGTCTCCATTATCACACAGCAAGCTACCTTGGAACGTCTGATAAATAAACTATGTGAAGATATGCCAGGAGTGATTCCTTCTTCTGTTGACCCCTAGGCCAAGGCCAAAGGACTGATCACTGCCTTGAAGGTGTCCTGGATTGAGGTATCAACTATCAGGGCCAAATTCAAACTTCATATTGCCTTGTTGCAGGCTAAACTCCAACCTGAAACCCCAGTGGAGGTATGTACCCAGTGAGCTGCACTAATTACAGAGGCCATGACTACTATCACTATGCAAATCCGTCAGGGTGTCACTCTACTCGAAAATGCTATGGAAATTTGGTCCCAAGTGCAGAACGATCATATCCTCCATGAGATCGATTAGGAATTGACTCAGAAGGAATGATACTTTGATTAGATGGAAGCTAAGATGTGTACCCTTGTTCCAGCTCAGTGCTTTGCATGACTTCAAACCAGCCTCGCACTTCATAGTGACATTGTTGTGCTCCAATGCAAAAAATAGATACTCAATGACCAATTGACAACCTGGTTAGAGGACGCCCTTAAGGTTTCATAGGACATAGACAGTGCAGTACAACAGTTGAACCAGGCTCTTGACAGTGTCACTACTTCCACGGAAGGACCTACATCTCAGAAATTGGTGGAGATCGCGCAGATGGCCACCACACAGAGCCTTCACATATTTCCTCCACTTATTGTCACCATCGAACAACTCAAAGACATCATGAAGATCCCACCCATGCTATGAATCGGCACGAGTCACAAGATTGTGTTGGGGGACTATTGGAACAGGGTCTCCTCACCTAATTTTTGTCTAAATTTGTAATATTTTGCAATATTTAGTCTAGCGCAGGGGTTTAGGATGGGTCAAAAACCCCCAATCATTTGTAATGGGTCAAAAGGGTAGGCCAAGGGTCCACAAGCCATGATTTTTGGACCATAGTATAGCGTAGGCTAGCATGATATAAATAGATGATTAAATTGAGTCTAGAGGTAGAGGAGAATAGAGATAGAATTGAGTTCTGAACTGTGAATCAGTTGCATCGATTGTCTCGGTAAGGGCTCCTGCTAGCTGTGTGCACGAGCTGATTAAGTAGTATGTAAGTGGAATCTAGTTATAATTGCATGAGAAGACTGATCTTATGATACGGATATTATCCAGCACAAAATTCCACTCAAGGAGAATCAGAAGCCTTTCAAATAGAAACTGCGTCGGATAAATCCTATCCAAATTTCTCCAGTGGAGAAGGAGATCAAGAAGATGTATGATGCCAGGATAATAGTCCCAATCAGATACTTTGAATGGGTTTCCAATATTGTACCTATAAGAAAGAAGACAGGTGATATCAGGCTTTTCAGTGACTTCAGAAATCTGAACGAGGCATCTCTCAAGGATAGCTACCATTTACCAAAGATGGAACACATACTACAAAAGGTAGTGGGCTCCAAAAGAATCTCTCTGCTAGATGGGTTTTCATGGTACAATCAAGTTCTGGTACACCTAGATGATCAACACAAAACGGATTTTACCACCCCATGGGGAACCTTCATGTATGTAAAAAAATCCATTTGGATTAATAAACATTGGTGCCACTTTTCAAAGAGCAATGGATATTTCTCTTTCAGAAGTAATTGGCCTATTCATCATGATATTTCTTGATGATATTATAGTATATTAGAAGACCGATGAAGAACATTTGGCCTATTTGAGAAGAGTGTTTGAGAAATGTAGAAAGCTTGGCCTATCTCTCAATCCTAAGAAATAATTATTTGGTCTTGAAGAAGGAAAGCTTCTAGGCCACATCATATCTGAAGAGGGGAACAAGATTGACCCCAGTGAGATTAAGGTCATTCTAAAAGTCTATCATCCTAGAAACATCAAAGAACTGCAATCCTTCATTGGAAAGATAACTTTTTTGAGGAGGTTTATACCAAACCTTGCAAAACTCCTGAGTGATATCACTAACATGCTAAAGAAATATTCAGGAGTCTAGTGGACTAGAGAAGCTAAGCAGTCCTTCGACCTAGTAAAGCAAGCACTTACTACAACATTGGTTCTCATCAGCCCTGATTTCACCAAGGATTTCATCATTTTTTCCATTACATCACTGCACACGGTTGCTATTGTGTTGCTACAAAAAAATAAGGATGGACAAGAGCAGCCCATAGAATTTTTCAGTCAACCTTTAAGAGATGCACCGTTGAGTAAAATATCATGGAGAAGCAAAATTTTGCCTTGATCAAGGTGCTAAAATATTTCAGAGTTTACATTCTGCATTCGCATATAATTGCATTTGTGCTCAATACTATTGCCAAAGACATCCTATCACAGGATCCAAATGGAAACAAAGGCAAGTGGTTTGTTGTCATCTCAGAGTATGATGTAGATATTAGGCCCACCAAACTAATCCAGGGATAAGGACTAGCCAAATTAATGGCTAAAACAAATTTTCGAGAACTGGATATTAACATGATTCATTCATTGGATGAACAAGAGGAGATGGTGACTCCACCTATTGAGGGAGCATACCTAAATTCTCCCTGGTATGTAGATATATTTTATGTTCTGTTCTATTTAAATGTTCCTCCTAGTTTGTCCAAAACAAAGGCTAGATTCTTGAAATTAAAGGCTGTAAAATTCTGCATGCTAGAAAATGTTTTGTATTGGAAATATGCCGGGGGCATATTTCTTAAATGTTTGCTTCAAGAAGATGCAGATAGAGTTACAAAAGAATCCCATGAAGGGGATTGTGGAGGTCATCTCTATTGGAGAACCACTACTAATAAGATCCTCAGAGCTGGTTTCTATTGGCGTACCCTTTTCCCAGACACCCAAAAAATGGTAGCCACCTGTCATAAATGAAAAATCTTTGAGGGAAAAAGAAATTTGTTGCCTTTGCCTTTACAACCTACCTCTGTTGAAGATCCTTTCCAACAATGGGGTTTAGACTTCATTGGATAAATCCACCCTCCCTCCTCTAACAAGCATAAATGGATCCTCACTGCTGCGGACTATTTTACGAAATTGATAGAGGCCATCCATTCCAGAAATGCTACTGACTCAGTGATTATCAAATTCCTTGAAACCAACACCCTGTCCAGATTTGGTTTTCCTAAGAAAACCATTACAGATAATGTTGTTGCTTTTAAGTCCAAGAAGATGATAGATTTTTTCCACTAGTATCACATTTCTTTGGGGCATTCAACAGCTTATTACTCTCGAGGTAATGGTTTAGCTGAGTCCTCCAACAAGAGCCTAGTAAATATCATCAAAAATTTGTTGGAGGATAATAAGAAATATTAGCAAAACAAGCTGATACATGCATTGTGGGCTGATAGATTAACCACCAAGAAATCAATTGGCATGTCACCATACCAGTTAGTCTATGGAACAAATGCAGTCTTCCCAACATCCCTAGGAGTGCCATCAATGAAACTCATTCAAGAAGCATAGGTTGAATAAAATGATGTGCAAAGAAGAATAAGGCATACCATTCAGCTGCAGTAGTCCAGACAAGAGGTGTACACTAGAACCCAGGTTGTGCAAGAGAATATGAAGAAAATTTTTGACAAGAGGACAAAATCCAATGATTTCAAAATAGGAGATAAAGTGCTAAAATTGGACTCCATTGAGAAGATAAAGGTAAGCATGGAAAATTCAACAACTTATGGAAAGGGCCATACATTATTCATTCTTTCATAGGAGACAATGCCTTTTTCTTGTGAGAAATGGACATAACAAAGTTGTTTGGAGGTCCTGTCAATGGCAGGATGCTAAAACACTATCTCTGCTAAAATAGATAAGACTTTCATCATTGTAATTACCATAGCATTACAATTTTGGACCAGGTTGAAGCCCAGAGAGAAGGCCATAAGCCTAGTCTTATAAGCAAGGATGTATATTAAATTTTCTGAAAGTGTTGCAAATTAAAGTGCCACTACTATTGAAAAAAGTTTTGTGTAGTCATACAACTTAAGCATGATTGTACAAATTTTGAATTTTCTATTGATAGGATAGAAAATGAAGATTTTCCAAACCATTTAATCTTGGCTTATAAGTAGGTAGGTAGAAAATGGCATTGGTTCAATAGCCTAATCTGAACCAATAAGAGAAATAAAGGATGGGTAATAGGTTAGCAATTTAAAAGAAAAATGATGTGAGGGTTTACAAGTCTAAATGCACCCCAAAAGGAAGAAAAATGATTAGAATCATAGGTTGGGTAGGTATGTGTGCAAATGAGATATTAATACTATGAGCATGTCTCTAGTTTTCAATTTCAGGTTGCTTTTTTAGTCTCATTATCAAGTGTGTTTTAGACCTCAGTTTGCAGAAAGCATCGCCATCACCCCAAAGGTTGCATCCACAGAAGTTGTAGCAAATTAGGCTGTAAGGTTGGGATCATCCCAATGGATCAGGCCACTAGTCTATGGTGTTCATAACACCTCCTGAGGAAGTGGCCTTCCCTAGTTGGAGCCACTATTAGACTCTTGTATTTCACAGTATTACAAGGTGGTCGATTATTGATTAGATTTTTCATTACTGAAAATAAAATTTTATGGCTATCACTTATTTTCAGAGAAAGAAAGGGAACTCCTGGCTGTAAAGATCTTCAAAGGAGTCAATCTTCCTCTCTGCCCAATAGAAGGAAGGACTTGTTGCTGACAAGGTGTGATGGGGATCAAACTTCATTTCTACCCTCATTCCATTTCATTTCATCCACCCTCTTTTACCCCTCTCATTTCCACCATATTCTCCCATGCTCTAAATCCCATTCAAACCCTCCCAAAAAAACACGTATATAACTTTCAAGGCTTATTATTTTATAAACCCACTTATATAAAAGGCCGAAAGTGTTAAAAGTTACAAGCTCTGCCACCCATCGAACAACTGTATGATATGAACTGTAAACTTTACCTTTTCATTGCTTTTACCTTGCTCTGCTTCCCATTTCCAGATCGTGATTGAAGTGGGGCCCCTCATTGCACCTCGTAGATTTTACGTGTTTCGCATTGGAAACTAAAATCTAAATGTTGCGATCGCCAATTGTGATTGCGATATTGCATCACATTTGACTTACCATTGTGCGTGCCCACAAGTCTATCCATTTAGTTTTGCGATGCAATAAGCCGACCCCACCTCCGCAGCTCTATTCCCGCTTCATAAGCCATTGAAATAGATATGAATACCATATAAATTCCATAATACTTACCACTTTAGACCTTCCACCGATTCAAAAAAACTCCACCGCATTGCCAGTGGGTCCCTCTTCCCCGCATTTCGCAAAGTTTAAAAGTTAACCCCCGAAGCTTATAACTAAAAAATATACATGGAAATGTGCGCTATGGTCGCCGTCCCACTTCCACCCTACCCCGTCACTCATCTCCTCCCCCACACCTCTCCCTTCGCAGATCACGCATCGCAAGTCTTACAAGTTAGCTACCAAGTTAAATGTTAAAAATTCCAAAGTGCAATATGCAATGCAGTGGGGCCCAATCGCAAATCGCACGTTGCAAGTTCTAAAGATTAAAGTGTGAACAATAAATGTTAAGACCTATGCTGTGTGAAGTGCGAGGTTGGTTCGGAGGCGTACAATGTTGGTGCAGATGCGGTGTATTTCAGAGCAAAGGCAAAAAGGATTTTAGGTCTAGGTGAATGGTTTTTTACGTTTTTTTGCTTCAAAAAAGGGTTGAAAATAGTCCAAAGGTCTCCAGTAGCAAAAGGACAGTAAAGGCCAAGTCAGGCATTTATTCCGAGATCGAACAATGGAGACTAAAGGAGCAACAAGATGCACGAGCACCGACACCAATCAATGAGAAGTGGCCAACACTGCATTAGATTAATTACTAAATGCTAGTTTTCTGCAAAACAAAGCCAGATGTTAGAGCCTCCATTGGATACCTCTTCGAAACCATCACATCTGCCTCCAAACCACTTTGTTGATTCACGAAGAGCCACCTGAGTTTTTCATTCTTGAAAAGTTACCATAATAAATTCTACAGACGGTGTTCGTCATAGATTTTCGTTGTTTAGGCCCTGAATGGCCACACTTTTCTAATTTCAGTTTCCTTGTAATAAATAAAGATTGCCAAAGTAGATTAGGGAAAATCGACTTAGTTTTTAGTTAAATACTGCTAGAATTATCATTAGCAAGGGTTGGATATTTGAGCACCTATATCGTAAGAACTACTATAGGAGCACCGCAATTTTTGAAGTTGGACATCGATAATCAAAGACCAGCTACATTATTCTTGAGTTGTGTTAAAACGGTGATGTGTTTCTTCTTTGTTTAAATGTTTCCATTGTTTTCTCTACTGTGTACCCGCTCATCTAATTGTGGATTAGAAATTTTAGATTAAGATTTGCTATCAGAGTGCCTTAATTCTACTTACATTTACAATCTGAATGTTTTCTGTTGAAGCCTCATTAAATAATTCTTAAATTCTCTTTAGTCACTACTAAACCTTACTATTTCCTTCACCTCATAATTCATACAGCTCTTAAATTCCATTCAACACAGTTAACTTGCCCTGTGATTCGTTCTTGATGTTGATGTGCCATCCCGGCCTTTGACTCCATCACCCAATGGATTAGCCTCTACAACCCTATCTTTCCAACCATAAAATCAATCAAACAAACAACCCCACCACTGTAGCCAGCCTAATATCAGTGCTTATAACCAGCAAGTTAAATCGATTTAAATCATAAAATCGAGAGAGCCCTCTCTGAGTCTAGGAAGGCTAGGTACTAGACTCCAAGTGGTTTTATTTTGTGTTTTATAGTTTATTTTTTCCAATATTCTGAATTATAGGGTGCTAACACCATCGTCAACCAAACCACTACAACCGTGTGACTGTTACTAACGCTGATGTGCCATGTCCTCTGTCATCTGTCAACTCCGCCTATCACATCTCTTCCCTCTACCATCCTGTTGCACAATGAATGGTTGAGCGGTTATCCAATGGACCCACGACAACTCAACTGTCACCTCAAATTACATGTTAAAGCCCAAATTCACCGCTACAGTAGAGTTTTCCTTAATGATGATGTTGAGTTACTACAGGTGTTGTATTTGCAGATATCTATAGAGAAATCATGGACCAACCACTATTGCCGAAGGGTTATTGTTCATCAAAGGATAGATTATCAATGCTCTATGATCCTGATTATAGTTCTCATTTCCAATGATTTAGTTCTGATCCTGGTCCCCTTCGGTCTTATCCCTTCTGTTGGGGTCCTGTGATTTAGTAGATTGGCATACTAAATGACAAGGCAACATACAAACCAGTCTTTAGAGTTCTAGGATCTAGCCCTCCTAGTCTCAGAGAAGGATCTCTCAATATGTTTGTAAGGATATAGCTTTATGATTTTAAGAGGTTGATTTTAGGCTAGTTATTTAGAGCAAGTTTGTTTGTTTTGGGTTTGGTTGGTTGAACATGAATGATCTAGGAAGCATAGATAGAAAGGGGAAATATCAGAAACATTGGGCAATGGAGTCAAGAAGAAGTTATAACAAGCTTAATCAATGGATATTGGATATCAAAGGGCAAATATAACTTGTCCAGTGGATCTTGGGATTGGTGGATAAAATGAAATGGACATTAAGGATTTAGAAGGAGAAGTAGCACTTCTCAACAAAGGGACTTAAAACATTATCAGAACATGGAGAGGCATTTCATAGACAGGGCTAAACATAAATTCTAGAAACCACACTTTAGCAAATAACAATATCAAGACAACTTTTGAAATGAGATCAAGGAGTCAAGGAATGCTCTATTTCATCCAAATATTTCGCCTTCAAGGAATTTAGAAAACATTCAAATTCACAAATAACTGCATTCATAGAAGAGAGAACTCATAGACATCTAAGACTGCAATTATAAATACCTTCAAAACAATTATCTCAGCAAAAACAGAGGGTAAGATCAGAACAGACCTCTCTGGATGACTGTAAATGATGGTACTTTAAAGGGAGACTTTAGAAACAATTTTCAAGTGGCAGCAAGCAAGCAGGGAAAACCATAGATCATTCTTGAGGCCAACTATTTGAACTATTCTTGAAATAAACAAGCTTAATGGTTGAAAAAGAAGTCAAAGTACTCAATAAAACCTTCAGCAGATGAAAACATAAAGACAGTGAAGAGCAAATAGGTCTAAGGTGCTTCTAGGAGACATTTCTTAGCCTAAACCTTTTACTCTACTGTAAGTATAGACTGATGGAACAAAATGGAAAACAGGAAATAACACTAACAGATCAGAATACATCACCAACAACCATGTTCAGGGATCCAAAGATAGAGCCTTCTCATTAACAAATCATGTCAAAACATCATCTGTCTTCCAAACCTTCAATTTCTTCTTAATCTTTAGCCAGACTATGTACAATTGCAAAGAGTTCGAATTCCAGCAACCAACCCCTAACAAAGAGCTCCTCATAGAGTATTTAAAGAAGAATGAGGGGGTGGAACTCTTTTTAGGTTTCAAAATGTTATTAATTACAGAGTAAATGTATCCCTAGCCTCGAAAAATACACAGGGCAAAAGGTAGGAATGAGTTGCACTACTTCTATGTTTTAATAACTTTGTCTTTACTTCATGAGGATAAAGTAGGTGAAAGGAAGGGGTTTTAAGGTTTTCCCATGTCTTACAATAACTGTTCTGACAGTCAAAAGATGTTCTATTAGTGTGATAACTGTCAAAGTGTCTTTGTAGGTGAAAAATAGGCTACAGGTGTCCTTTTTCTTTCTGGAGGAGTAACTGCTTCAGTGATCTGGCATTTTGAAGCGGTCCTTTGTTGGTTTGCCTATCTTTGATATTTGAAACACTGAATTAGGCCTCTGATTTGGCTTTAGGCCTCCTTTAATCATCTTTCAGGCTTTTTGTCACTTTTTGCTGACTTTTTGACCCTTATTTTACTTGTCTGTCTTTAAACTATGTTTTAACCATAAACTGTGGAATAAGCCTTTAATCTTCAATTTTTTCACTTTAATCCCTTTATCTTTAATCGTCTAGTTGGTCTTCACTGTTATTCATTTATCTTTAATTCTTTACTTACAAGTGCTTTCTTTGTATACAGATGGCTTGCACTGGAGGGTTTCTTTGTGTAACCAGTGCTCATAAAACACTGATTAAACTTTGAAATTCAACCCCTCGGCCCTTTGCCATTGTTTCCCTGGCTGTGGGAGACATTTAACACCATTAGCCACCATAAAAACTTCCAAAACAAACAAACAGGTTATAAAATCCTGTGGATGTGGATTAACTGCTTCAGAAGGCTCGGCGGAGGGCGAAAGAGCAGTGTAGAAGGAGGAGAATGCAACAGGGTGGATTCCATTGAGGAAACCATGAAAAATAGGGTTCAAATCTGCTTGTGGCGTGAAAATAGGAGTAGGCTGTTTTGGAAAACCGGAAATGTTTTTTGCGCGGGGTGAGAGCGGTAAGTGGTTTTGGGTGGGGGGAACACAATACGTGTCAATGGCTAACACGCATGCTTCTGAAAACTGCCTATTTCGTGCTTGATAAGCATGTTTGGGAGGTCTATTTAAATGGAACGCAAAATGGCCCAATAGCCATTAGATCTTTAGGTTGGAGATCTAAGGCTGAGAATGAACGCGACAAGAGATAAGATGTATGGAGGAAAAATGAGGTGGGGCCAAGGTGACGTAAGCCAATTTGTCGTGTAGCGGGGAGGCTTGAAGTCGGGTAAAACCATATGTGTCGTTGGATTTCAGTGATAAAGGGTTATAATCACGGTGGGGTGATTATATAAAGGGAAAGAGGCGAAAGTGAGAGGGGAGTTAATAGTCATCTGATCTAGGGGCATTAGGTCAGATCGACGGTGGAGATTGATACGGAGGGGGAAATAATATGAGGGAGGGGGGGGCACTTTAATTGCATTTCGGGGTTTCTGTCTTGATACAAATATTTTGGGGGTTTTTTACATGGGAAAACGGATTTACAAGAGCTGCGGGAAGGATCAAGGGGAACTGTCGGATTGGGGAGACGGATAGTCTAGATTGGACTGCGGAGATCGGGGATTAAAAGTAGTGGAAGAGGGGTCAGTGGGACGATGGGAATGTGATGAAGCAAGGGCCATTGATCTTGAAACATGATCAATGGTGGATATGGAATCAGGACTTCGCATCGGTGGGGGAAAAAATAATGGGACACGAAAACTGTGATGTGTTGATGAGCGATGGCTGATGGGCGCGGAGTGCGATGTGATGGCGAAGTGCGAGAGCTGTCGATCTTGAAACAGGATCAGCGGTGGATATGGAATCGAGATGTCGACATATCAGCGGAGTAGGGGTCTAGGAACATTGCAACAGGGAATGCCAATATCTGATGGTCGAAGTGATAGCGAAGTGCGATGCGATGGAGTGATCAGGACTTCGCATTGGTAGAAAAAAGTTTAACAAATAAAAAAGGTCGCGGGGAAAGGCAAAAAGGCTGAAATGCGATGGGCTTAGCGCTCTCATCGCAGGGCTTGGTTTTATTGTGGAAAAGGGGGCTTGGTGCTTAAGCGGAAGGGGTTTAACGCCTAAAAGGAGCAGAAAGGGTTTTTCTAAGGTTTTTATGGGTTTTTTTATGGATTTTTCAGGTTCCGGGTGAAGTAAAAGGATTTTTCAAACCAAGTAAGAAAGGGTTAAATGGTTTTAAAAGGGTTTTTAAGGAAAATAAAGGTAAATGAGGGAGGAAAGGGGACTTTTTAGAAGGGATGAAGGATAAGAAAAGGGGAAAATTAAGTGATATGGGGGGGAATGAAAATGATGTAAATGGGGGGGATGTGAAATGATGAAAATGATGTAGATGGCTAACAGTGGCTCCACTTGTGGAGGAAAACAGTCCTTTTAGGTGTCGAGAACCCCAATTTATCAATCTCTAGCTTTTAGTAGACCAATGCCTCATCCATTGGGTAGAATCTCTTTTTTCTCTTGCTAATTTTCTTTGTATTTCTTCAATGACCTGCAGCATGAAAACACTTTAACACAACACCTCTAACTACCCAAACTACTTGTCCTAGCATTTTTTTCTTCTCCTGAGTGCAATTGGAATGGCATCTCTTTTACGTATTATTTTTGAAAACAGAAAGATAAAACTATCTAATGCTACCTTTATTTCTTCCAAGAGTCCAGATTAAACAGCTGGACTCTAAATCTTCTCTACCTAATCTACTATTTGTCAAGATTAAGTTGTTTAACAAATCTGCATTCTCTATATTCTAAAAACAAAAATTTAAACATAGTCAAATCAGGATTAGACTGTCTAATTTGCTATGGTATCTATGGTTGTATGTACAAGCTGCACATAGACTTTATTTGTAGAAAACTGAAAAAAAATTGTGAAG
This sequence comes from Pinus albicaulis, assembly GCA_034641835.2. Taxonomy (NCBI): domain Eukaryota; kingdom Viridiplantae; phylum Streptophyta; class Pinopsida; order Pinales; family Pinaceae; genus Pinus; species Pinus albicaulis. The sequence goes on from CM076571.1 coordinate 173,936,473, forward strand.
GCTTAAGATCTAAAAATAAAAGACATCCTTCTTTCTTATTGGCTCAAGTTTTGATCTATTTAGAGCCATCTTTTCTTTTTTTTCTTTAGTTCATATTTTGAGCATGTTTGAACCGTTCTTTCTCTATCCTAATCTATTCTACTGATAGGCCATGATTAAACAGTTTGGCAAATCTTCTTCACTAAACTATCAGCAGTAAATTGAAATCTATCTAGTCATGATTAGGCTGTATGACTAAATTGCAGTGCTCTTTCAAGTAGTGGCATTTAGGCTTGCACACTTTCAGATTCTCTTTTTTTTGGGTATGGGGCTATATCTTTCTTCTTTTTCTGATCTGCCCTCTTTTTCTCCTTTTATATGGTTTTTGTATTTTTTTTTTTTTAATTTTTCTTTCTCATAGCAAAAAACAAAAACTAACTAAATGCTTAAGGGCTGAGCTTTATTGCATTCCTATCTAACCTAATCTAACTCTGAAAAATTTACATGTTTAGCTGGTAAATTCTCTTTTCCAATACATCCAGTCAATCAGATGGTTCCATGACTGGTCTTTGCTCATCACCTTGAGCATGTTGGATAGATAGGGCCGCTCCCATTTCCCTTGTTTTTTTTGCAACAGTGCTAAAAAATTTTCTTGCTTTTGGTAATATACTGCTTCTAACAACCTTTATCCCTTCTTCAAAAATATTCAGGAAATGAACAAAGGGATCTTGAAATAATACCTAGTTGTGAATATTTGGAAGATAGGTTTCAATGAAGCTTACTTTTTCCTCCACTAGATCAAGCTTAAGATTCTTTTGAGAAAGAACTTCTTCCTCATCTTCATTATCATCTGAGTTGGAGGACTCATCATATATTGCAGTACTATCCTCTTGTAGTCCTGGTATGCTCTGATTCAATGGAATGTACTCTGTGAAGAGATCCTAATATTCTTGAAAAAGGGTATCTTTTATTACCTCAACTCTTTCAGGAAAAGGCTCCTTATCTTCATCCTGCTCAAGAAATTCCTCTTTCTTCTCAACCTAATCATCAAAACTGATATATTCCTGACTCCCAATTATGTGAATGCTATTTTTGATGCATTGAATTGTCTGATTACTGCTTTCAAGCTGATGATAATGAAATTCATGACACCAATCAACTACTGGTAGCCTTTCATGATTAGTTTCTGCTTGAAGCTCATCATCATCATCAGACTAATCAAATATTGGAAAATCATTAGTATAAACAATCTCACCAATCAAACATATCAGGTTATCAGTTTTTTTTCTTTGAGTTTTTCTACAAGTTTATTTTCTGGTTCAAGAAAACAAGGTTCAGTAAGTAGATGAACAGAAGTGTTTTGTTCAAATGAAGTTTTGAGGCTTGGCTGTTTTTTTAATATATGGTCAATTTCTTCTTCTATCAAAAGAGGAGGAATTTTTATTTTGCTTTGGATAGAAGTACAACAGTCCTCTTTCTCTTATGTTGACTGACTTTGAGGCTGGATATCTTCTTGAGCCTCTCCTAGTGAATCTTTACTTGTGCGTGCAGGAAGACCTTGAGGACTTTCTTCTTTTTCCTGATCTTTCTTGCTCTCAAACAACTCTTCTTGATCTCTTTGATAGTCAATTTGAGGCTCATGTTTTGTTTTTGTTACATCATCAGGATGCCACTCTCCTCTTAAAATCTGAAATGAGTTATAACATAGAGGGAGAGTCCCTATATGTGTTGATTTTTCTTCTATTTCAGGTTCTGCGTTTCCTAGGAGGCTTATTGTTTCCTCAAAACACTGCTCACTTTTTGCAATTGCAGTTTGGTCGTAAAGATCTCTTAACAGCATAATATAAGATAAATGTAAGCTGTTAGGACTTTCTTGACAATATTCTTCATTGTTCTCACTGTAATCTTGCTCATCATATATATTTTTCTTGCTGTATTGTCTTGTAGTGGTTGAGTTTGTGTTTGATTAGGAGAAATCATGGGTTGTTCTGGATAATCAATATCTGTATTAGCCTTATGCCTATCAAATCTTTTACTAAGTATGTAGATCATTTTTGTCATTCTATCCAATAATGCATTTATTTCTACTTCTCTATCTATACTTAGATCCATGTTTGTAAAAAAGAGGTCACTGTATCTTTTCAACCAGTTCAAGGTCTTCTACCAGTGGAGTCATTAGGTCTCTTCGAGGTTGTGGAGTCGCCAGGTGGAAGATTTGAAATTTGCTGTCCACCAACAGCATGATTGGGTTTGCTCAATGCATTCCTAGGGGAGTTTACAAGGATTGGTAAAGTAATAGGCCTACTGGAGGCCAGTGGAGTCGCCAGGTGGAAATTTTTAGCTTTTCTCAAGGTAAAATGTTTTATGGTCCACCACCAATGTTTATTATGAAATCAATCTAAAATGTTTTTGGGTTTTCTGATTTTTTGTGCTTGTTGAAGGACTAATGAGTCTATAAGAGCTTGCTAGGCAACTATGAACTCAGATGTCCCACCGTGATCATCAAAATGTTAGGGTCCTGTGATTTAGCAGATTGGCATACTAAATGACAAGGCAACATATAAACCAGTCTTTAGAGTTCTAGGATCTATCCCTCCTAGTCTCAGAGAGGGATCTCTCAATATGTTTGTAAGGATATAGCTTTATGATTTTAAGAGGTTGATTTTAGGCTAATTATTAAGTGCAAGTTTGTTTTTTTTGGGTTTGGTTGGTTGAACATGAATGATCTAGGAAGCATAGATAGAAAGGGGAAATATCAGAACAATTGGGCAATGGAGTCAAGAAGAAGTTATAATAAGCTCAATCAATGGATATGGAATATCAAAGGGAAAATCTAACTTGGCTGGTGGATCTTGGGTTTGGTGGATAAATGAAATGGACATTAAGGATTTAGAAGGAGAAGTAGCACTTCTCAACAAAGGGACTTAAAACAATATCAGAACATGGAGAGGCATTTCATGGACAGGGCAAACCATAAATTCTAGAAACCACACTTCAAAATAATAGTATCAAGACAAATTTTGAAATGAAATCAAGGAGTCAAGGAATACTCTATTTCATCCAAAGATTTTGCCTTCAAGGAATTTAGAAAACATTCAAGATTCACAAATAACTGCATTCATAGAAGAGGAAACTCCTAGACATATAAGGCTGCAAATATAAAGACCTTCAAAGCAATTATCTTAGCAAGAACAGAGGGTAAGATCAGGACATACCTCTCTGGTAGACTATAAAAAATGGTACTTTAATGGGAGACTTCAGAAATAGTTTTCAAGTGGCAGCAAGTAAGTAGGGAAAACCGTAAATAATTCTTGAGGCCAACTATTTGAACTATTCTTGAAATAAACAAGCTTAAGGGTTGAAAAAGCAGTCAAACTACTCAATAAAAACTTCAGTAGATGAAAACATAATGACAGTGAAGAGAAAACAGGTCTAAGGTGCTTCTAGGAGACATTTCTTAGCCTAAACGTTTTACTCTATTGTAAGTATAGACTGATGGAACAAAATGGAAAATAGGAAATAACACTAACAGATCTGTCTTCCAAAACTTCAATTTCTTCTTAATATTTAGCCAGACTATGTACAACTGCAAAGAGTTCGAATGCCAACAACCAACCCCTAACAAAGAGCTCCTCATATAATATTTATAGAAGAATGAGGGAGTTGGAACTCTTTTTAGGTTTCATAATGTTATTAATTACAGAGTAAATGTATCCCTAGCATTGAAAAATACATAGGGTAGAAGGTAGGAATGAGTTGCACTACTTCTCTATTTTAATAGCTCTGTCTTTACTTCCCAAGGATAAAGTAGGTGAAAGGAATGGGTTTTAAGGTTTTCCTATGTCTTACAATAATTATTCTGATAGTCAATGATGTTCTATCAGTGTGATAACTATCAGAGTGTCTTTGTAGGTGAAAAACAGGCTACACGTGTAATTTTGATTTCTGGAGGAGTAACTGCTTCAGTGATCTAGCATTTTTAAGCGGTCCTTTGTTGGTCCGCTTGTCTTTGATATTTTAAACATTGAATTAGGCCTCTTCAAAATCGGGCTTTTTGTCACTTTCTGCTAACTGTTTGATCTTTATTTTACTTTTCTATCTTTAAACTGTGTTTTAACCATAAACTATGGAATAAGCCTTTAATCTTCAATTTTTTATCTTTAATCCCTTTATCTTTAATCTTCTGATCAGTCTTCACTATTCTTCATTTAACTTTAGTTCTTCACTGACAAGTGCTTTCTTTGTATAGAGATGTCCTGCGTTGGAGGGTTTCTTTGCATAACCAATGCTCATAAAACACTGATTAAACTTTGAAATTCAACCCCTCGGCCCTTTTCCATTGTTTCCTTGGATGTGAGAGACATTTAACACCATTAGCCACCGTAAAAACCTACAAAACAAACAAACTGGTTATAAAATCCTGCAGATGTGGATTAACTACTTCAGAAGGCTCAGTGGAGGGCGAAAGAGCAGTGCGAAAGGAGGAGAATGCATCAGGGTGGATTCCATGGAGGAAACCATGAAAAACAAGGTTTAAATCTACCTTTGGCGGGAAAATAGGAATAGGTGGTTTTGTGAAACTAGAGATGGTTTTTGCATGGGATCAGAGCGGTAAGTGGTTTTGGGTAGTGGGAACATGATACGTGTCAATGGTTGACACGTATGCCTCTAAAAACCACCTATTTCATGCTCAATATGCATGTTCAAGAGGTCTATTGAAATGGAACACGAAATGGCCCAGCAACCATTAGATCTTCAGGCTGGAGATCTAAGGCTAAGAATGAACGCGACAGGAGATAAGATGTATGGTGGAAAAATGAGGTGGGGCCAAGGTGACGTAAGCCAATTTTTCACATAGCGAGGAGGCTTGAAGTCGGGTAAAACCATATGTGTCGTTGGATTTCAGTGATAAAGGGTTATAATCATGGTGGGGTGATTATATAAAGGGAAAGAGGCAGAAGTGAGAGGGGAGTTAATGGCTGTTTGATCCAGGGGCAATAGGTCAGATCAACGGTGGAGATTGATTTAGAGGGGGAAACAATATGAGGGAATGGGGGGGCCACTTTAATTGCATTTCAGGGTTTGAGTCTTTATACAAAGTTTTTGGGGTTTTTTTACATGGGAAAAGGGATTTACAAGAGCGGCAGGAAGGATCAAGGGGAACCATCGGATCAGGGAGACGGACGGTCTAGATTGGATCGCAGAGATCGGGGATTAAAAATAGTGGAAGAGGGATTAGTGGGACGATGGGAATACGATGAAGCAAGGGCCGTTGATCTTGAAACAGGATCAACGGTGGATATGGAATCGGGACTTCGCATCGGTGGTGGAAAAAAGAATGGGACGCGAAAACTGCGATGCATCAATGAGTGGTGGGCAATGGGCACAGAGTGCGATGTGATGGCGAAGTGCGAGAGCTGTCGATCTTGAAACAGGATCAACGGTGGATATGGAATTGGGATATCGACATATCGACGGAGTAGGGGTCTAGGAACATTGCAACGAGGAATGCTGATATACGATGGCCGAAGTGATAGCGAAGTGCAATGTGATGGATTGATTGGGACTTCGCATCAGCAGAAAAAAGTTTAACAAAGGAAAAAGGTCACGGGGACAGGCAAAAAGGCTAAAATGCGATGGGCTTAGAGCTCTGGTTTTATTGTGACAAAAGGGGCTCGGTGCTTAAGCAGAAGGGGCTTAAGGCCTAAAAGCAGCGGAAAAGGTTTTTCTAAGGTTTTTATGGGTTTTTTTTATGGATTTTTCAGGTTTTGGGTGAAGTAAAAGGATTTTTAAAACCAAGTATGAAAGGGTTAAATGGTTTCAAAAGGATTTTTATGGAAAATAAAGGTAAATGAGGGACAAAAGGGGTCTTTTTAGAAGGGATGAAGGATAAGAAAAGGGGAAAATTAAATGATATGGGGGAAATGAAAATGATGTAAATGGGGACTTTAGAGAACAATTTTTTCTTTGGAACAACAGGATTTTGAAGGATTTCTTGTGGAAACAGCAGTGAAGATGACTTGTAAGATAAAAGACACAAAGAAGGCTTCAATAACTAGCAGTTTTCCATGAAGATTGCTTCATGAAGGCTTAAGAACATATTTAGCCATCATTTGGTATAACATAAATTATAGATGGCTAACACCTTCTCTAGTGCCAATCCATATCATTTCCCCCTTCTCTTCTCCCTTTTTCTTACATCCCATTCTCCATTGGATGTGAGGAAGAAAATAAATAAAATAAATCATGCCTCCCAAGGCAAACCAACAACCTTTCAATCCCATAGTACACCCCTAGGTATACATAGACCACATCACCCTAGCTCACAGAGACTAAAAAATCTACGAGACAGAGTCAGAATTCGACTTGTTCGATGTCTACTGCTAGTTCGAGGATAAGCTCCTTGATGAAGAAAATGATATCGGTCTATGGGAGACCAAGCTTCCGCATGACATTTTTCCTAAAACCCATAGCTTCCCTGAGCTAATCAGTGTCAATCCTGCTATGACATTAACTAGAGAGCAATAGTAAACCCTGCAGGGGAGATTTTAATTTACATAAATGCCCCATCCATTGAAGAGATGATGCAAACCCCCATTTTTGATAGCACTATCCCTTTTTCATATGAGGCCCTTATAGGATTATACCAGGGGTTATATTTTGCTAGCAGGGCCAAGACCTTAGAGCTTTTCATGGCCACAAATGCACCTATTCCTACCACCAATCCCCCATATCCATCATCCACCTTCCTAGATAGGACCAAGCACATTATCATTTACCTATATTATTTGTTAGGATATCATAATGATCAATGGGTAGATGAAGCCATAATTGGTTTCTTATCTATCCTTTCTCTATATGCTAAGCCTACTATTATGTTTAACTATGCTCAGTCTTTTTCTGATGCAATTCATGATCAGTTCCTAAAGTTCCAGACAGAAGGGGTATTCAAATACACCTCTGTGTTGGTGTACATATTTTCCTATTTTCAATCCAACAAATTCCAATTTGACACGATGAAGCAGGATGATGACTCTCAATCCCAATCTATAATTTTCTGGACACCTTTATTGCGAAAGGAGTAGAAAAAATATTCCTACAAGAATTTTTTAGACCTATTTGTTCATCTAGCAATTAGTGCACTCAAAAGTACCATAGATCCAAGGATCAGTGTTGAAATCAAGAAGGTGATGCAGTTGATAGAGTAGTTCATAACAACAGATTGGTACCTCTACCAAAACTACAGAGAGATCAGGGTTTATGGTAGTGAATGGCACCCCTATAAACTTCCCAAGTACCTCTCCATGAGAATATTTGCACTTGAGTATACCAGAAAAAGATAAATGTAGATGAGGTGCATTTTGTCGCAGCCAAGAATAAGTCACAATTCAAGATCAAGTCGCAAATTGGTACATTCATCTGCAATAGCAAGGCAGCAAGGGAGGAGGCAGATAAAATGTTAAAGGAGATGAAGTTCGCACATAGTTTCACTTGGTCCTGTGATCCATGCCAACATTTACATTGAAACCCTCATGCTCCATTTATCTAGAAAAGGAGAGAAAAAGCCCTAGATAGGGTTGGAAAAAGTCAAAATCACTCATAAATATCATAAATGTCCAAGAGACCATGCAAGGCCCAAGGCACAAAATATCTCATGAAATAAATGCCAAAATAAATTATAGCACCTAATTCTAGAGAAATTTGCCTCAAAAAACACTAAAATATAATTTTTCAATAAATGAGTGTGTTTTTTTGTCTTTTGGCCAAAAGCACACAGTGCAGTCTATAAGCACAATGCCTTGAGAGGCAAAAACTAGGTCCACTTATAGCTGAGTTTTGGTGATCTTCCCAATGTCAAACTTTTCTCCGTGATGGCCCGTTGGAAAGCTTGCGGAGTCTACTTTTAAAATATACCTTTGGTTTTCTGATTGATCCCCTGTAACCTATCAAAAAGATCAAAATCCACAATTTCTCCGAGCTCAGCGCCAAGCCTGAAAATGAGGTAGAAAGGTAGAAAATGAGGTGTTTTTTGACCTTTTGAGGTGTCAAAAATGCTCCAAATGCTCTGAAATTTGGTGAGCATAGCGTAATAGGAATGAGAAACCCAAAATTTTGAATTTCACCTTCTGGGGATGCTTGAGGAAAAAGTGTAGTACCAGGGGTGTTGTGCTTATAGGCCTCCAAATTCACAAAAAAACAAAAAAAGTCAAAATTCTCTCAAATTTGGTGGATGTGTACCTCGTGGAGTTTGAGATACCTGTAGAGAAGCTTGTGCCAAAATTCCAAGGTTAGCTTGGCCTTTTTCTTCTTTTAGTGCTTGGATCTTGGTTTGAGCCTTCTTGAGTTTAGCCCTTGCAACTTGATTCCTTCGGGCATAATGTTTGGTCATTTTTCTTTGTAGAGAAAGGTCCTTGTTTGCCCTTTCACCCTTGGCCTCCAAGTGTATGTTGGCTCTTTCCAAGAAAGGCTCCCAATCATGTGCTATCTCCATGCCAACAACTCAGCTAGAGGGAGATGTTCTGCTAGGGTTGATTCTTGTTCCCTTTGTTTTGTCAATGCCTTTTTCACCCCCATGGTTCTAGGTCTCTTCCTAAACTGTCATTCTTCACCCTCACTCTCCTCATAGGTTCTCATGAACTCCTCTAGCTTTACTTGTGCCTTTTGGGCTTCTTTCCTGGCCCTGATGGGTTTTCCCTTGTAAATAGTAGTTTGTGCTCCTAGCTACTTGTTCTCCTGTCAAGGGAATCATTCACACTCTTGGCCCTATCCAAATGTTCTTGGAGGTCTTCAATTTGGGTATTTTTGTTTTGGATGAGCAAGTTTGAGATCCTTGCTTCATTCTCCTCATCACTCTCCACCTGAATGATTTCAAAATCCCTCTCCACCTCATGATCTTCTTCTTCTTCCTATATCTTTTTCTTCCCTTTTTCTAGTGGTTGAGTTGAGGTGGATGGCATGGTCCCTTGCATTTTGGAGGCAGAAAACACAAGCCTTGGCCCTCTTTGATAGGTCAATGAAAGAGGTGTGATTGTGGTTTTGATCATAATTGTGATCCTTGCTGGTGTCATCACCCTCTTCATTTTCATCATTAGTATCATCAGTCATTATGTTTCATGTTTCAACATTGTACTCTTTGTTCTCAACATCATCACCACTTTCAACCTCTTCATCATAACTACTTTCCTCTTTATCTTCTGGATTGTCATCATCCTCATTATCATTGTTTAGCTGACTTTTGTCATGACTGTCATGACTGCTTTCATGATTGTCATGAATTTTTTCTTCCTTGATGACTTGTCCCTCGTTGTATTCTTTATTATTTGCCTCTTTGTCATGGTTGACCTCTTTGTCACTGTGGTTTGCTTTATTGGTATCACTACTGTCTTTAGTTTCTTCATTGTCCTCACTTTTTTCATCTTCATCATTGTCAAGCCCACTGCCCTTTTCTTCATTATCTATCTCTATCTCTCTATCATCATCTTCCTTTGCATATTCATCATTCCCTTCATCGTCATAATCATCCTCTTCTTCCTCAATGATTTCATCACCTTCACTATCATCACTTTGTTCACCATCATAACCCTCTTCTATTTCCATATCTTCTACCTCTTATGGGCTCAACTGATCATTTCCTTCATCTTCACTTTGGTTTGACTAATGGTCATTTTCACCCTCATTCTCACTTGATTCTTTATTGCCACTTTCTTCTTCACCTGATGTATCAAGAGAAGGGGAGGAAGGGAGGCTTTCTTGAGGTGAGGACACTTGTGTGGATGATGAGGGAAAGTTTGGTTGATGAGGAGGCTAGGGGCTTGTGAAGACTTCATGGGCTATGAATACCTCCCAAGGTATGTCTTTCTATTCCAACTGATGTGGAACCACCATCTTGATCAAGGAGTGGTGGAACAAACTCTACGTTTGTTGGGCATAAATTCTCCTCCGGAAAACAGAAAACATTTTGTCAATGCTCCTATACAAGTAGTAAGGTAAATGAAGCATTTTAACTCTGGTAAAATGCCTGAGGCATCTAACATGGTAGGAGTAGAGCTTAGAGTATCTTCCCTCACAGGTAAAGTATTTCATAATGACCCTCATCAAGGGTGAAAACCTCTGTTTCAGGTGTGAGAAAGGGAAAATAGCCTTGCAGCCTTCTCTGTACCTAGCCTTGACAAATGGCTAATAACAGCCCATGTTTAATATTGCTTTATTGAACCACTTTTCACCAACATCAAGGATACCTGTAGCATTAGAGATGGCATCTGCTAATAGTTCATATTCTACCCCTACAAGACTTACCTGTTTGTTGTGTAGGTTGAGGACAAACAACCTTGTAATATCTGAGTGATTTTCCACTTGTTTGACCTTCTTACAAAATTGGAAACACCCTACATTTTGAAAACATGTGAGGATCATGGGAGATGAGGTGATATCCACTGTGCTCGGGGGTTCAAGCCTATTGACCTTCCCTCCCTTGTGTTTTGGCCTCATAGGCACTTGACCTTCTTGATTGCTCATGCTTCCTTCTTCTCCTTACATGGTGATTGGTACTGTTTTTGGACAAAATTAGGTTTGCTTGTGACACTTAGGCAGGAGGAGTGAAATGGAAATGATGGTGAGGGAAAATTTTGCAAATGAGTGATATGGAGATAGATTTATGATTGAGTGCTTTGAGCTTGTTGAGGGCTCAACTTGAAATGATGTTGAAATACCCTAACTCACACCTCCCTTTTAAAAAGACAATTACTTGCTTGGAGGTTAAAAACAAAGGTTCTTTTGTTATGAAGACCTAGGGTTTGCAAAGACTAGGGTTTAGTCATTCCCTGAACCATTAAATCACCAAAATTACTGGGAGGACAGGGAGGGAAAGCCACCTACCAAATTTATCTTGCTTGTAGGGTCTTGAAAATAGTTTGGAGGGCTTTTCTTGAACCTCTGGCACCTTTTTACAAGTTGGAGGGTTTTTTTAGCACGAGCGCAGCACCCTGCCCACACTATCGTGTGCCTCTGAGCATAGCGCCAGGCAAGTCGGGTCTTGCTCTAGGTGGAGTGTTGCCTGCGTGCAGGCCTGCCAGGATTCTATGCATGGTGCTAGGCCTATCAAGTCGCCCTCATAGGCCTGGGCATGTCAAGTTTTCCTGTGCGTAGCATCGGGCTATAAGTCCAGTGGCTCCTGTTATACACGCAGTGTAGTGCAGAAATTGCACTGTGAAGACCTCTCTACGTGCAACACAGGGGTCTGTGAGTGTAGCACCGGGCTCTAAGCGTAACGCCAGTGACCTTTCCCAAAATTTCTCAAAAACTCAGAGAAATTGTCGCTTGAAAAATATATCCTTGAAAAATAAATTAAAATTAGAAACCCACTTTTGCTAAGGTATTGTCACTTTATCATTTTGACTGATATCTTTTTGACCCTTTTTTGTAGGTGATTTGAAAACTTTTCAAAGTAATTCTTCTTCCTTTGGTGATGGCTTGTTGGAGAAATGAAGAGGTCCCCTTTAACCCCGAGGGTCTTCGTATTGTCACACCTCTTTTTGTTTCCACATGAGAGAATGAAAAACATGTTTTTATCCTTTTTTGACATTTTTGAGCGTAAGTGACCTAAAAACATGTTTTCTTACCTTACTAATTTTGAGAGTGATATATCCATTTTGAAAAAGACTATAAATCATGTATGCTATGTCTTGTCTTGGCCACTTTCAATTTGTTGTAGGTGCCATGACACAATTGTTTTTGGTCCCTTTTGTCACTCTTGGAATTTGATAACCTCAGTTACACAACGCTAAACTCGTGATTAGCTTGACCTCTTATCTTGAAACTCAACCCTATGCTTTACTCCCTTGACCATTTGAGGGAAATTTGTTTCACTTGAAGACTTGATCTCCCTCACATTGATATTATGTACATTCTTTCTTTTTGATGCAGTGAAGCACTACTGCCTTGGAAAACCATGGAGGTCACCTTCTGACATCTTCTTCAAACCTTCTACTTGTTATCATCATGGAGGCTCATAGCCTTCATTTCACCCTCTTTGCCTATCTTCCCAAAACTTTAGGTTTCAGGGTTGTTAGAGAAGAATAATTAGTGTTGTCTTCTAAGTTCTCTATAGCCCTTTCAAGTTCATTCATTTATGTTCAGTTCACCTCATCTTTTGCCCTTCTTCATTTATAACTTCTAAAAATCTTCAATTCATGCTTGTTTGTGTTGATGTGCTTCTGTCTTTGTGGTCCTTTGCATTGGATTCTTGCTTGGCAACACTGTTTTAGCCAATTAGTCCTTAAAAACCCAGATTCTCTTTGAACATAGGCTGCTTCCTCTTCTTTGTTGTGGATTCCCTTTAGTGAGGAGCTTGCCTCTTACCTTACCTAATTTTCTATTGATAGCCACCTTGACACTTGCAGAAATGTCAAAATGAACAACAGTCCTATGCAAATTTTGAACTTGATTAAAGAGGCCTTCCATGGAGACTTTTGATCCATTTTTGGACAATCTTGTGCTGACCCTCCTTCCCATTTGATTTCATCTTCTTGTCACAAGAAAAACAATGTTTTAGAACATCAAATACAACCTACAACTTATGAAACCCTAGTGACCTAGTGGGAGGCTCTTTAGACTTGTCCTTTGACTGAAATCTTGCCTTAGGGTCCTCAATTATGAAAAACAGAGTTTTTGACAATTTTATGTATTGAAGATCCAAAATCCAATGTACTTGATTTATCTAAAGAGCCTAGAGAGATACTTTTGAGACCATCAATGCTTGAGGCATTTGGGAAACACAAGAAGGAGTAAGTTGGTTGGTGACCCTATGTGGCAACTGGAGGGGTTAGGTAAGGCAAAAAAGAGTGTTAAGGTAAAAGGTGGCAAAAATGATGAAGAGGAGTGGCATGAGCCCATGATGGGTCTTCTAGGAGTGGTAGGTTGACCATGACATGGTATATTAGTGAAATAGTGAAAAATTTATCCTATGGATAATGAAGGCAGTGAGATTTCTAAAACTCACAATATTCATGAATTTTTTTTTTTAGAAATATAGGATAAGCATTTAGTCATCTACAAGAAGAAAAAATATTACTGATGACTAGCACAACTCCTTGAGAACTTAGGCCCCTATTATTTAGGAAATTCCTCCAAAATGATTGAACAATTCCCAATGTTGATCATCTAACTAAATGAAACACCTTTTACACTAAAGAATAGTCTATAATTGATGTTGCACTACCCTGGAATCGCCACCACAGCTAGGGAACTAGAACTCTCTACATGCACTAGATATTTTGGATTGATTGATCAATTAACTAAACTAAGTTTTTACTAAAGTCCCACTGCACAACTAACCTTCAACTAGATCCTCCAACAATTAGAACTATTTTAACTGAAAACAACTTGAAATAATTGAGCTTGATTGCTACAAATTAGAAATCACACATAAATAACTAAAAAATAACTCCCCCAACTTGAATTTATTGAGATAACTGTGTGAGAAGACTCATGTCACCTCGGTTAACTGCATCCAAGTTGTCTACTGATGTGGAAATTCAAGTCTTCTCAATTTAATCAAGGAAAAATCAAATTAGGAATTTCTTGATGCATTTTTCAACACTCCCTCTCAACAAGAAAGGGATTATCAACCACCCTATATTTCATCTGTGGAACTCAAACATCCCTCTTGATAAGGCCTTTGTTGAAATGTGAACATCTTCTTCCTCTATTGGAATGTATTGTAGAATAATTATCTACCTTTGCACACAGTATTGTAAATGGTGATATCAGATAACTATATGCTTGGATTGATTATGAAATATAGGATTATCAGAGAGCTTGATGCAACTCGGACTGTCAGAGTAGATCATAGTTGGATCTATCATTTGACCAAACAATCCAATAAGTAATATTTCTCATCCATATTTCCTCACATGTTACTTGACTTGCAGCCACCTATTCTTCTTCTGCCAAGGTGAGCACCACATCTCTTTGCTTCTTGTTGTACCAGGAAATAACTACGAAACCAACATTGAAAATTCCACCTAGTGTACTCTTTCGGTCTAATGGAATCCCCACCCAATCTGCATCTATGAATCCACACAACTTCACTCCCTTTGTCCTTCTATACCATGATCCACACGTAATAGTGCCTCGAAGGCACCATAGAACATGCTTAGATGCCCTACAATACAATTTGGTAATCCTAAACATATCTTGTCTTATATGGTTGACTTCGTAGCACATATTTGGTATTATGCTCATAATATACATTAGTGAACCCACTAGCTTTTGATAAATGGTTGCTTCCACTTCTTCACCTAAGGTGGAATCCTCCTTCCTCAAGTTGTTTGCTAGAGGTGTATCCATGGGTTTTGAAATCTCCATGTGGAATCTATGTAGTATCTCATTTGTATACTTTCCTTGAGACACAAAAATTTCCCCATCACCTTGAAATACTTCCAACCTGATGAAGTAGTACATGAGACCCATGTCATTCATTTGAAACTCTCTTGAAAGGTCCTCCTTGCAAGATCTGATAAACTCTTCATCCCTAGTTAAAATTAAATCATCAACATATAAGAAAATAATAAGAAATTTACCTACTACCAATATATGATATAGGTTTTTATCCACTTCACTTTTGCTGAAGTCAAACCAGTGAGACAACTATCGATCTTGGTGTACGAAGCACAAAGTGCTTTTTTGATACCATACAACACTCACTTGAGTATGCACAATGAGACTCCTAATAGAATGTCTCAAAACCTTCTGGTTTCTTGATGTACACCTCCTCCTCAGTAACCCCATTAAGAAATTTTGTTTTTAGATCCTTCTAGTGGATCTTCCACCCCATATTTGTAGCTAGAGAAAGAATTGATCTAATGGATGAGTACCTTGATATAGGAGAAAAATCATCCTCATAGTCAATTCCCTCAACTTGAGAGTACCCCTTGGCCATAAATATGGAATTATACTTATTTATGCTTCCATATGCTACCTGCTTAACCTTGGAGATCCATATCGAACCCACAAATGATTTATATGTTGGTCTTGGGACCACTTCCCAAACATTTTTTCTTTACAATGGATTCTATTTCCTCCACCACTGAGTCGACCCATACAAGTTTCTCTATTAATTTCTCAAAAGAGGATGGCTCATTCTCTACAAGCTCAATCGTTAGAGCCATGTAGTCATTGTACCAATCACGTGACCTTCTCTTCCTGCACAAATTTTGAAATATTCCAAAATGGAAAAGACAGGAATATAGAACATCTACAACTTTCCAAATAAGGAAAAACAAGAATATAGCACTAAAATCTAGAAAATGCCAGAAATATGAAGCAACTGGAAATTACATCAAGACATTATAACCATGAGCAGAAACAGATGAATCATATCATTACAAACAACAGTAAATATAAATTACACAATGCTCCAAAGAAGTTGCACTCAAGCCAACAAGAAGTGGTTGAAATACACTAATGAAAACTAGCACCAGAAATGTAGTGTTGCTACTGCTGCTACTGTTGGAAACTAATACTACTGGGAAGAAGAACCATGTGCAAGAGGCTTCTGGAGTTCTTAGAAAGATCTAGTATTTTCACCATAGATTCTACTCAAACAACCCAGAAAAAACCCACAAATGGTTTGGCCATATTTTAACTTTGGATTTTCAACCCTTTTTCGGTTGCCAGCTGCACCCTTGTTGGCTGACTTACACAATCCTCCCAAGTAAATATTGAGATGGGGATAAATTTATGATATAACTGCTGAAATGGCACCCAACCATCTCCATACATGAAGGGTTGGTCCCTTTTCTTGATCTCCAAGCTAGAAGCTTGAGATATAGCTCCTCCTTCCTCTGCTCAATTTGCAATGACACATTACACAACTGCTGGAATGAACTGCGCTGTCAATAGGGCTAAATATGTAGCCTGCTAATAGGAGATGGAATAAAGCTCAAATATTATGGAAATAATCTCTCCTAAGTGAGGGAAAGACCCCTCACAGGATTCCAAGATGAAATACTTGGAACTTCCTTCCTCCACTAGATCTACCTTATTGGATTGTGCAATTCCTCAAGGAACTGCTACTGCATGGAGGTATAAAATGATGGCCTAATGCTATATATCACAATGCTGCTCTTGGTAGAATGAAATGGAAGCACAAGATGAAAGGATGAACCCTCCACCGGTTTCCTAGCTGAAATTATAGAAACTAACTTCCTCCTCTCAAACCCTAAGACAGGAATGTGTAATTCTTGAAGCTGTGTATGCAGAAGAGAGGTGATGAATGTGGCACCAATGACAGATGATGAATAGCTACTCAAAATATCCTTCCCAGAGTAGGCACTCGAATTCCCTTGTGGGTAAGGGTGGGATTCTTGCTCGGGAACACCGGTATGCTAAACAATACAACATAATTAGCTAAACAGCTGAAGTGTGCAAAGAAATGTCAAACAACAAAACAATATCAAATTCCATATTGATTTTCTTTCCTGCCCTCATCTTCCTTATATGGTTGTGAGCCTTCCCTAGCCTTGGCTCACCTCATAACTACACTACACATGTTGCCACTAGTACCATGAAGACTGCATTGTCTCTCCATGATCTCCATGATATCTGTAACTAATCTCCACTCCCTCCATCATGTGTGAATTTAACTGATCCGGATTTATGCAAGAACACAACAGAATAAACATATAACCATAAATACAAAGATGTAGTGGAAATAACACTTCATTTCATTAATGTCAAAGAACTGAAATTTGCTTACAGACAAAATGGAAATAAAACTAGCTAGGGCACTGGTAGCTATCTCTGAGAAGAGATGTGGCAGGTATAGGTCTCTGAACTGAGTTACAATGAGGCTCGAGGGCCTATTTATCATTTATAAACAATGGGAAATCATAAATATCCAAAACCCTAACCCTAGGAGATGAAGCGCCAAAGCTATGGGCCCTGTTTGGGTAAATTGGTGTTTCAAATTCCCAGGGGTGTAACTTTGGCATACGATCTCCGTTTGATGTGTACTATATCTTGTTAGAAAGATCTATCCGTGGAATAAAAATTTTGAACAAGCGACATCAGTCCATGGACCCATGCTGCTCTCCGTTTTCACAAAAAAAGTCGTTTAGTGCCTCAAAACGGCTTCGGAAGTTCAGGACCCGAAAAACTACTAAAAATTGTAAGTTGTGCCGAAACTAAAAAAAATGAAAGAGACAATGGTGGAGCCCTAAGTGGAATAGGCAGGTGACCACAAATATCCACCTAGATCATTCCTCCCCCCTTAGGAATCAATGGTCCCCATTGCGTTAAGTTCCTCCATGAGATGAGGAAATTTTTGTTGAACTTGGTCCCTGGTGAACCACTTTCCTTGGTGCAAGAGTTGGCTAGCTTTGACAACCTGATACAATTGGATATTTTGTTGGCAAGTTTTCTTGATTTGCATGTCCATGATACATTCTGTGGTGGCCTGTTCCATGCAATCTGGGTTTAACTCTGTTGGTGTGAGTTGTTCTACAATGTCAGAGGTGTCCAGTAGAGGTGGGAAGTAAGGATGAAGGCGGTCCACATTGAATACTGGGTGCAGACCAAGGAATGGTGGAATACTGAGCTCGAAGGCATTGTTCCCTACAGCCTTGGTGATGGTGTACGACCCGTATCGGAGTGGGCGAAGCTTGCGGTGGGGTCCAGTCAGGCGCTCCTTCTGTAAATGTAGCCATACTTTGTCGCCCACCTGGAAGTTGTGTGGCACCCGATGTTGATCATGGCGTTGCTTGTACTTAGCATTGGCTCTGTCCAATATGTCATGAACCTGTTGGCGGATGTGTTGAATGTGCTCGATGAAGCTATTTGCTTTGTCAACTTCAGACTGGACATGAGCCGAATCGGCCTGAGTAGCCGCAAATGGCATGGCTACGTCAATGGGACATAGTGGCTGGAATCCCAAGCCCACCTGAAAGGGGCTATGGCTGATTGAATTGTGGAGAGCCCGATTATAACTATGTTGTACATAGGGGAGGCTCTCATCCCATGTGCGTGGATGCTTTGAATTGTACATGCGCAGAATGTGTACAATCATTCTGTTGACGACCTCTGTCTGGCCATCTGTTTGGGGATGGAAAGCTGTGGACTTGGTGAGCTTGGTGTCCAGCATTGACTAGAGGCTGGACCAAAATGTGCTGAGGAACCTGCTATCCTGATCTGATATGATAGACTTTGGGATCCCAAAGTGCACCCACACTCGTTCAAAGAAGAGTTTAGCAGTGGCTTCTGCTGTGATATTCTTCTTGCAGGCCGCCATAATGGCCATCTTCGAGAATCTGTCGACGACCACGAAAACACAGTCATTTCCATGCTTAGTAGAAGGCAGGCCCAACATGTAATCCATGGAGATGGATTCCCAAGGTCGACTAGGGGTAGGTAGTGGAGTATATAGGCCTTGCTTCTTGATGGTCGGTTTGGCAATGGCATAAGCAGTGCAGGATCTGATGTGCTTCTTGACATCCTTTCGAAGGTTCGGCCAATAGAAATACTTCTGTAGTATTGCTACTATTTTCTCAACCCCGAAATGCCCAGCGACTCGACTGTAGTGTGCTTCCCATATCATCTTGGCACGCTCGCTTGAAGGAACACAAAGGTGTCCCAGGTGACATAAAAGTGCATCTTGGAGGTGAAAATTTGGAACTTGCGTGCCCCCCAAGAGTGCCTTGTAAGTGTGGCCGAATTCTGGGTCACTCTCATAGAGAAGCGGCCAATCAGAAGTCTCGTGCCCACAAGAGTTGAGCACGGTGGTGAGCGCCACGATCGGTGGTCAGCTGAGGCAGTCTGCAACATTATTGGTGCTACCCTTCTTGTATTTGATGTTCAAATGAAACTGTTGCAGATATGTGGACCACTTCTGATGGCGATCATTCTGCAACTTCCCTTGTGTTTTTATGAACTACAGGGGCCGGTGGTCTATGTGGATGATTGTTTCCTTCCCCAAAATGTAATTCTTCCATTGTCGACAAGCTTGCACAATGGAATACATTTCTTTGTCATAAGTTGGATACTTGCAAACTGTGTCAGACAATGTCTCACTATGATATGCCACTAGATGTCCCTGTTAAGTAAGAACTTCCCCAATAGCATAGTCAGAGGCATCTGTCTCAATCTGAAATGGCTGTTGCAAGTCTGGTAATATGAGCACTGGGGCAGAACAGAGGCAATTTTTCAATTCTGTGAACACATTTTGTTGAGGTTCTGACCAAAATAATTTTTCTCTCGCTCCTCCCTTGGTTACTTGACTCAAGGGCCAAGTGATATGAGAGAATCCCAACATGAACCTACGGTAGAAATTAGCAAGACCCAGAAAGTTACGAAGCTCTGTTATAGTGGTTGGGGCTGGCCAATCCCGAATGACTTGGATCTTGGTTGGATCCACATGCACCCCCCTTTCATCAATAATGTATCCCAGATATTGAACTCGGGTCATGCCAAAAGTGCACTTCTCCAAATTGGCACACAACTTGTGTTGCCGCAGTGTTTGGAGGACTTGTCGAATGTGGTGAAGGTGCTCTTCCCAATTCTGGTTGAAGATCAAAATGTCATCCAAGTACACCACTACAAATGAGTTGGTGAATGGCCACAAGATGTCGTCCATCATCCTCATGAAGGTTGCAGGAGCATTCGTCAACCTGAAAAGCATGACCAACCATTCGAAAAGGCCTTCCTTGGCTTTGAAGGTAGTCTTCCACACATCGGAGGGTTCAATTGGTACCTGGTGGTCTAGAAGTTCATCAATCCGTGGGATCGGGTACCTAATCTAGACAATGATCTTGTTCAGCTCTCGATAGTCAATACAGAGTCTCCACATCCCATCCTTCTTCTGTACCAACATGATCGAGCTCTCACAGGGCAATGAACTTGGTCAGATGTGACCTTTTTGCAGTAGCTCTTGAATCTACCTCTTGATTTCATCATTCTCCAGAATAGAGCGTTGATAGATTGGTCCATTGGGCAGCGGTGCACCTAGGGTTAGATCAATTAGGTGCTTGACCTGACAGTGCAGAGGAACCCCTATGGGTGAGGTGAAGATGTCCCCGTATTCCTCCACAACCTTATCCATTTGTTGTTGTCATGCAGAGGAGCCCTATCTGGAGGTCATGACCATAGTCTTCTTCTTGCCCTGGGGTAGATCATTAGGAAAATGAATTTCCTAGTTTGGGAAATGAGCTTACTACATTTTTTTGCAATAACCAAAGAGATAGTGGCAAGAGGTGGTACCTCTGGTATCTTGTACAACTTATTTCCCAAAGTAACAATAACAGTGCGAGGCCGAGACTCATACACAGCATGACGCTTCCACAAGTATGGTTGTCCTACATTACATCAGAAACATCAATAGGAGCAACGTCACATAATAAATCATCCGTGAAGGGCTTGATGCTATAGGGAAGGCGGCACTGCTGGCTGACGCGGAGATCTCGTCCTTGGTGAAGCCACTCGATGGTGTATAGATGTGGGTGAGCTATGGTCGACAAGCCCAAGCGCTTCACGGAATCTGCTAAAATGAGGTTCTTTTAGCTCCCATTGTCAACAATGAACTGTACCGGGGAGCCCTTTACCCACATCTGGGAGTGGAAGAGACGTTCCTCCTCCTTTGGATCTTCCGGTTCCTCCTTCTGGATCTTCGTAGTGGCAAGAGTGGCTTTGGGCTCCGCATCAATAATCTATTTCCCTTTGTCATTCCCCTTGTCAAGTTTTGATTTAGAGTTGGAGCATGCATCTAATTCAGAAGCCCTCATCTCGGCCACCAGCGACTACTTGGCCCGACACTCACTTGTGTTGTGAGTGGAGCTCTTATGGAACTCACATCACTTTCCCATGTCCTTCTTTGGCTTTGCGGTGTTATTCTTTGCTTGTGGCTTTAATAGGTTTTCTTGAGTCTCCATGCCTTGGCTCTGTCCTTTGTTCTGTAGTTTGGGAGCATTGTTCCCTTGCTTTTGATTCGCAGATCCAAAGTCTCGCTTCTTCTGTTTGAATTTCTGCTCAATATTGGCAGCATACCGGTATGCCGTACTAAGCGAGGAGATGTCGAGGAACTCCATTTCCTCCTGAATGTATCTATGAATACAACTATGATATTTTACCACCAGATGTTTCTCTAAATCTTTGATACCCAACTTGTTGCACAGGGTATGGAACAGATTCGTCAGCTCATGCACATCTTGATCCCTTTGTTGTCGCAACGTGGTCCATTATATGTACTTGTCCTCATAGCTCCCCATAGGATAGTATTGTTCCTTGATGACGTCTCGGAAAGAATTCCAAGTGGGTACGGTCGAGAACAGAGAGGGTTCTGTCTCGTCCTTTTTCTCACAGTGGGTTTCCCACCAGTCCTTAACATGGGGGGTAGCTTTGAGGAGTGAAAAAATAATCTTCTCCCTGTCAGAAAAGTCATGAACCAAGAAATATCCTTCTAATAGATTCAACCATCTATCTATGGCATCTACATCTATTTGACCCTCAAATATGCAAATGTCAAAATTTACTTGTACCTTAAAAGGAGTCGCACCTCCAGAGTGGCTACTGGATGCAGATGCGATATCGGTGGGCAGCCGTTGAAGGATCTGGGCAAAATTATCCATCATTATGTTCCTTTGTTTTTTGAGGCATCCTCAAGCAATATTTTGATAGGATCTCCTGCTCCCTTATCTTTCTTTTCGTCCCCCATGGGCGTCCTTCAGGGTTTGTGAGGCTGATCTTGCAAAGGTTCAACCAAATCGAGCCCTAACTCCTTATACCCCGACCTCGTTGGGGACATGCAAAGAAATATTGAGAAAAAACAGACTGCTCTGATACCACTCATCTCGATTTATGAAGGAATGCAACAAAATAAACATATAACCATAAATACAAATATGGAGTGGAAATAACACTTCATTTCATTAATGTCAAAGAACTAAAATTTGCTTACAGATAGAATGGAAATAAAACTAGCTAGGGCACTGGTAGCTATCTCTAAGAAGAGATGTGGCGGCTACAAGCCTCCGAACTAAGTTAAAATGAGGCTCAAGGGCCTATTTATTATTTATAAACAATGGGAAATCCTAAATATCCAAAAACCTAACCCTAGGAGATGAAGTGCCAAAACTATGGGCCCCGTTTGGGTAAATTGGTGTTTCAACTTCCCAGGGGCATAACTTTGGCATATGATCTCTATTTGATGCGTACCATACCTCGTTAGAAATATCTATTCGAGGACTGCAAATTTTGAACGAGCAAAATCAGTCCATGGACCCACGTTGCTCTCTGTTTTCCCAAAAAACATCGTTTTGGGCCTCAAAATGGCTTTGGAAGTTCAGGAACCAAAAAATTGCTAAAAATAGTAGGTTGTGCCGAAACTGAAAAAAACTGAAAGAGACAATGGTGGGGCCCCAAGTGGAATATGCAGGTGATCACCAATATCCACCTGGATCATTAATGCACCACTTCCTCCATCATTGCATCATTAATGCATTATGATCTTACTTTTATTCCTTCACTATCTCCATCATCTTCCTCATTATCTCTCCATAATCTCCACTCTTCCTTCATTAATGAGCCGCCCCACTACTCCATGATGTTGATCTACTATCTACTAACCCACACTCACACAACAAAAGTGGATTTTATTCATCTATGGTGTTTATGGGTCCCTCCACCCTTTTATTTAATTAACTAATTGAGAAAAGTAAGAGCTCTAATATTCCAATTAACTGATGGAAATATGGTAATATTACAGTCCTCCCCACCAAAATGTTGCTTGCCCTCAAGCAACTACAAAAGTGAATGCTACAACAATCCTCCTCCCTCCAAATGGCATCCTCATATGGAAGGTATCCCCATATGCTCCAATGTGTAATGAATTCCCAACTCCATAGCTACCTCTCTATAATTTCTAGAATGACTTCCAATTGTATCGCTAGATGTCTCTCCTCATCACTAAACCTCCAAGTGGCAACCATATTTTGTTCTGGTTCCTCCAAGTGAAGTGGTTCCTCCCCACAAAGGAAAGTCCCAAGTCATGAACTATCTCTCCAACCCATGCTACATGGAGTAGGATGTGCCTCTCCATGCTCCCATCATTGGCCCTGATTCCTCCAAACATCATTAGAAACAATGTGAAATATAGGAAACATAGACATATGGGTTGACATGTGAAATGTTGAACCATACTCTCTCAATAACAGCCACCGCAACAATGCCTCTTGCTGCCATACCACCCCATCATCATACCAAGTATGGTGGCCATACTCTCCTAATATAAGTCAATGCAGTAAGGCCTCTTGTTTCCATCCCCCCTCCTCATCATCCAAAGTATGGGAGAAAGTCAACCCATACTCTCCCAAGAGTAACCAAAGCAACAATGACTCAGTGCTACCACCTCACATCATCATCATGCAAACCGTGGACCAAAAACATACTAATTGACATGTATAATGTCACATCAACCCAACATAGCCAAGCTCCCTACTGCCACATCATGTGAGAGTCAAGAAATGTCCCAAATAAAAGCACATACATGGACATGTGATATGTCATGTGATGGAAAAACTCTCTCAAGAGTAGCCTCCATGGCCATGCCTCTTGTTGTTGCATCACACCAGTATTATGCAAGGCATGAATCATACAAATATGAAATGTTAGGTAGTAACCATACTCACCCAAAAGAAACTAGCATAACCATGTTTCTTGTTGCCCCATATCATAGATCTACAAGTAGCCTTTCAACCATTTTCTCATCATCCTCACCCATCCATCCAACTGTGGGTGATGACTCTTATCATGCTCCTACTTGGTGTCCACCCAATGGAGAATACCATCCTCCTCACTCGGATAATATTTTCAGTCCATGATATGTTGAATTGCATCCTCCTTGAGGTTGCTCCATGAGAACCTATCATCGATGACCTGATAGAATCCATAAGATTCTGAATATGCTGTAGGTAGAAACTTCTCTTTGATATGTGAGATTCTCATCAAGAAGGCTTCATCCTAATAATGGAAAAATTTATCCATCATAATATGTCTACTAACTATAATATGTCCCTCCAATGCTTCATGAGTCAAGCGATCATCGGAATGATCAAAGAATAGTTGGGCCCCCAACTCATCAGTGCTCCCCAGTGACAACATTGTTGATCTCCATGATTATGCATCTGATGTCTCTTGGCCATGCACAATGATGAACTCATAGCTCGTCAGTTTACCGATTAGGACTATGCTCATCCTATCTTCTGAAAATCCACACTTCAACACAGACCGTTTTGTGTAGCTCAACACTGAACAAATAGGGTGGCTATACATCTCCTCCTGGAGTGATTCAAGGGTCCTCTGCACAATGATAGTTTGTTGCTCCAAATCATCGAGGTGATCTAACCCATGGTTATGGAATTTCCCTGATCGCATGACCCCACAAATCTCAAAATGAGGTGCTGAAATAATATGGGATGGAAATGTTTGCAATGCTTGGATAAGTTTATACTTGGGGATATCTTGCAAGGCTACAATAGTTCCTCCAATCGGTGCAATGACTTCTCCAGCTGCTAGTGATGGTGATGCATGCTCCTCTACTGCTGCACCAACATTGATATCTGGCTCTTCTTCCTCATGCATCTCCTGAATCATGCATGGGACTCCCAATGTCAAGAGCTCAAGACCATCTTGCAAAGATGCAAGTGCTATTTCTCCTTATGCAAGTACTTCTGCAGATGGTGGTGGTGGTAGTTGCTCCTCTTTCATAGTGATAGTGCTGACATCCTCCCTTTGCTTCTCACATAATTCCTCCTCAATTTTGGGAAATGTCTCTATGGAAAGTACCTCTAGTTTCCTTCAATCAAACTTCTTATTCAACCTTTGAGTGAAGTCTGCATAAGCAGTCACTCTTGCATGTTTTATATGGCTGAACCACCAATCCTTTGCTCCACCCTCAAGGTGCAACACTGCAATATCAACAAAATCTCTTTCTGCTACTGGTTGTAGCTGGAATAAATGATCTAACTCCTTCATCCAAGATTTTACTGTGCTTATGGATGATCCATCAAATTTTGGTAAGAAGAATCTATGCCTTCTTCTTCTATTGCTGCTGTGGGATCTCCAGTTTTATTTGATTTGGATAAACTGTTGGAGAGTTAGATTCTCCTTGGATGCTCTTAATTGAGACTCTGTAATCTACAAGATAATTACTCAGAGTCGCATGCTCTTAGTATCCTACATTTCCATGCCATTCATCTCCTTCTGCAAAGAAAGTGGACATAGAAAAGTGTTGTGGAGCTATTTTCATTACCAACTATTTATGCTGCTGATAGGAAGTGTCTGGACCTTCCTCATTCTAAAACCCTCTCAAGGTTTCTCTTTTCCTTCCCATTCTCATTTCTTTATTCGTTGTGGACAGATCATGCATATATCTAAAGATAAGCGTTGAAAAACATAATCCTTCCGCCATTGAAGACTTATTCTTTTCTACTTCTTATTTGTATTTCTCTGATGTCATAAAATGCCCACAAGATGAGCCAAATATCATGCTATGATACCACTATAATATTCCAAAATGGAAAATACAATAATATAGAACATCTACAACATTCTAAATAAAGAAAAATAGGAATATAACACTAAAATTTGGAAAATGTCGTAAATATGTTGCAACTCGAAATTACATTGACATTATAACCATGAGCAGAAACAACAGAATCATATCATTATAAACAACAGGAAATATAAATTACACAGTGCTCCAAATAAGATGAACTCAAGCCAACAAGAAGTGGCTGAAATACACTAATGAAAATTAGAACTAGAAATGTTGTGATGCTACTAGTGCTCTTGTTGGAAACTATTGCTACTGGGAAAAAGAACCATGTACGGGAGGCTGATGGATTGCTCAGAATGATCTAGGATTTTAACCATGAATTCTACTCAAAATAACCATAAAAACCCAGAAATAGTTTAGGAATATTTTGAGTTTGGAATTTCTACCCTTTTTGGGTTGCACACTACACCCCTGTTGGCTGAGTTACACACCCCTGGAGACAAATACTAATATGGGGCTAAAATAATGATATATTAACTACAATAGCACCCAATCATCTCACTAAATGAAGGTCTAGTCCCTTCTCCTGATTCCCAAGCTCAAAACTTGAGATCTAGCTCCTCCACTAAATGTGCCGCTACTGCATGCACAACTGTTAGGAGATACTATGATGTCTAGGAGGGATGATGATGTATAATTATAATATATAATACAATTTTTACCCTAGGCTACTGAAGTGATCCTCGGAGCGAAGGATTAGTCCCTCACATGATTCCAAGCTGAGTTACTTAAAACTTCCTCTTCTCCTCAAACCCTCACTACAAAATTACATAATTTCTACAGGAAATGTTGTTGTAAAGGATAATAGATGGATGGCCTAATGTTGGGTATGAAAATGATCTCTGGGAAGACTGAAATAGATCCACGGTGTGAGGGGATAATCCCTCCACAGGTTTCTCAGTTGAAGTACTGAGAACAAATTTCCAACTCTCAAACCCAAGTTCAGGAATGCGTAATTATTGTAGATGGAAGTGCAGATGAGATTGGCTAAAAGTGGCACTAATTATTGAATGTTGAATGTTACCCAAGCAAACCTTTCCAAAGTAGGCACTCGAAGTCCCCTGTGGGTAAGGGTGGGATTCCTGCTCGGGAACACCCGGTGCTAAACAACACAACAGACTTAGCTAAACAGCTAAAGTGTGCAAAGAAATGTCTTACGACACAACAAAAAAAATCCAAACTCCACTCCTTTGCTGCCCTCATATTAATTTTATGGTTGTGATCCTTTCCTCACCTTGGCCCACCTGATCATAATTGCACTACACATGTGACCACTAGCCTCCATAAAGACTGCATCGTCCTCCATGATCTCCATCAATGCTTCAATTACTCTCCACTCCCTCCATCATGTGTGAATTTATTCCTCCACTATATACATCATCTTGTATTCGTTCCTTCACTATCTCCATCATGTGTGCATTCAATGCACCACTTCCTACATCACTTCATCATTATTACTCCATGACCTCCACTCTTCCTTCATCAATAAGCTGCTCCACTACTCAATAATGCTGATCCAGTACATAACTAACCCACATTCACACAACAAAAGTGGATTTTATTCATCACTGGATTTATGGGTCCCTCCACCCTTTTATTTACTTAACTAAATAAGAAAGGTAAGAACTATAATATTCAAATTAGCTGATGGAAAATTTGGAATATTAAAATTAATGTATTTCTCCTATAAATTTAGAAGATAATGATAAATATTGTAAATATGAGAAGATTCGATATTATTTTGGAAGGTTTGATAGGATTTGTTGGAAATATTGTCATTGATGGCAATGGAGGCAGCAAAGACAGAGACAGACAAAGGAGGCAGCAAAGAAGCGAATGAAGGAAGAAAAAGAGATGGGTAGAGGCAGAGGCAATGAATATAGAGGCAGAGCCGTTATCAGAGGCAACGAATATACAGGCAGAGCCGTTATTAGAGGAAGAGGTAGAGGCAAAGCTATTATCACAGCAGAGGCAGAGGCAGAACCGTTATCACAGCAAAGATAGAGGCAGAGCCGTTATCAAAGGCAGCAGCAGAGGCAAGAGGCAAGAGGTAGAGCTAATATCACAAAGCAGAGTGCGCAGGCAGAATCCATTATCACAAAGAAGATGAGTGTAATGCTATCGAGGCGCAGGCAAGTAAACATAGTAGACGCGTTTTTTATGGAATGGAACCATGTGCAAACCTACATAATATTCCAGGAATCTTAAACCCAAGCGGCAAAGTATATATATATATATATATATATATATATATATATATATATATATATATATATATATATATATATATATATATATATATATATATATATATATATATATATATATATATATAAACCTTATTCCGAGAATCACTTACCCTACCGGAGGATACACTAAAGCTGAAACATAAAGCTTATATATATATGCAGTGCCTTATACAGAAAGGTATCAAAGCCTTATATGGTGGGACCCTTTCCTAATTGCATCGGAGAAAAACTATGCAGCGGAACATATAAACAAAGAATTGTGATTGCGATGAAGCCCGGACCCGATGGGTTTATAAACCATAATTGATATGTGTCGGAACATGCAACCAAAGAATTGCGATTTCGATTTGCAAGGCCTGACGCGATAGTCATATAAATTGTGCCATATAAAACATGGTCGGGTCCGCACATATCAAATGTCAATCGGGAAAAATAAAACTGCGATCTTCGATTGGGATCGGACCCGAGACCACCCAAAAACTGTGGCACATAATCTAGATCAGGTCCGCCTTTTGGTAGTGTAATCGAGGCATAAGCAAAAGTCCTCCCGATTGCGTTGTGGCGATTGTTAATATAAAACGATTGTTGCGATTGTATTGAAATGTGCGGCGTGGTCTGTGGACCCACAGGCCTCGGCTTAAGGTGGAGGGCGATTGTTAATATAAAACGATTGCGATGTGTGCAATCGCATCGGGCCATAAAACAAAGGCCATGGTGTATGTATGTTCCACTTGCGGAACTCACCACATCAACAGGACACTTGCTATGTGTAAAGCGTTGGAATTTGCCCATATTTAAAGTTAGCAATTACATATATATATAAAAAGCGCTGACATAAAAATCACAGCTAAAAATGTATGGCATATGGCTGTTACCCTGCAACAGTAAATAAGGAAACAAACAGAGCTGAAAGGGAGAAAGACATAGTCAAAGAAAAGAAAAATGCACAATTAGCCAAGAGGCTGAATGAGTGAGCTAGAGTTCTCATTGTAATTGAATGTAAATAATTTTAATTTATATTGTTGTGATGCATTGGAAATTCTCTGGAAGAGAGTAAATATCCCACTGTAATATTAAAATAAGCACCTACAGTTACATTTTTCTAAGTGAGCTGAAAAGAAATGAGAAGGCTGAAGACCAAGAGGTATGACTATCCATTTCGAATTCCTAGAGGAATACAAACAGTCATCAGGAATTCTCTATAAGTAATATCATCTTGATATGCATAGAGAAGTGAGAGAGATTAAATATAGAGAATGCAGAGTATAGAAGAGTGAGGCAGAGAAGATTAAGAAAACCAGAGCAGAAAGAGATGCTATAGAACAGAGCTGATATCTGAGGTAAATCAGCAAACATTAAGTTTGATAAATTAAGGAAGTTGGAGCTTCCCTATCAAGTTGCAGCTTGATAGTTGTTAGTTGTAGCTGAATGAGGTTGGAGCCTCTTGTAGGTTGGTGCCTGCAGAAAATTGAAGGGATTTGGTGCTTCCTTGAAAGTTGTAGCTTGCAGAATTGAGGTTGGAGCCTCATGTAGGTTGGTGCCTGTAGAAAAATAGTGGTGAGAGGGAGTTAGAGCTTGCCTTTGCATCACAACAATAATAAGATGTGGTTTTCTCCCTTTATGGGTTTCCACTTATATCTGGTGTCTCTGTGCATGATGTTTATGTGTTGATATGATTTATATCATCTGCTTAATACCTGCTGCTCTCATATTAAGTCTACTGTTATATTATATTAATACTTGCTGCTTACATTATAAGATTACTCGCATATTAATTTGGACATGAAATGAAGGTGTTGTTGAGCCTCAAATTTGTGCTTTCCTTCACCTCATTTTACCTCATTTTTCCCTTGGCCATTTCCATTTTAAATCCAATTGATCAATAAAAATAGTTAAAATTACTTCTATAATGGTTTACATAACTGACTTGTTGAATTTTGTGATTGTTGCCATTGTTAAGCATTTTTGACCGGAACTAGCTGCAGAATGCATGCATTCCGTAGCTAACCGGCGATTCTGCAGCTACCTTTATGTTTGAGCATGTTCCAGGTGGCCTCTTGAAGAAAAACGCATATGGGCATGATCCACGTCATGCCTACATGGTGTGTTGCTCGTCATGGAAGAGGAAATGGATTCTGGGTAGTTTAGATGTTGCTTCAGTGTTTTTGATTACATTTGCCATTCCATACATTAGGCTCAACTGTGTTTTTGACCACCAATCTCTTTTCATTAGTTTTCTAGGCATTTTTCATTGTAAACATAAAACTTCAAAAGACCAAAAACATCATAAATCAACATAAAAGACCAAAACATCATAAAACACTACACACAACGCACTAGGAAACAAGCACCTAGGTACATATGGTACATTTCACTTCAGCATTTTACAAATCCTGGTTGACAATTAAATGAACTCAGTTTACGAGACTAGATTGAGGCACAACAGGTGTAAATAAGTTTTAATGAAAAGTTTTAAAAAGTCCATGAATGTGTTAAACTGATTCACCCCCCCTCTCAGTTTAACTAAGGGTTCGACAATTGGTATCGGAGCAAGTTCCTTTGTACAAGTTTAACAACTGAAAGGAGATCCTAGGTTCTCAGGATGGCTAGTAAAGAAGGATGTTCAACCAATAAAGCCCCTTTCTTTACAGGTGCAAATTATGCTTTCTGGAAAATCAGAATGAGGACATACATAATGTCTCTAGGTATAGATGTGTGGGCTGCTGTGGAATTTGGATATGCCCCAAAGGCAACTGACTCAGAGAAAGAAACCAAACAAGATTTTGTAGCTAACACAAAAGCCATGAATGCCATCTTGAATGGATTGTGTGAAGCAGAGTTTATTAAAGTAATGCATAAAGACACTACCAAAGAAATGTGGGATACTCTGGAGAACATCCATGAGGGAGAAAAGAAAGTAAAGACTGCCAAACTTCAAGTCTATAGAGCCCAGTTTGAGAACTAAAGAATGATTGATGATGAAGACATTGCCAGTTTCTTCCTAAAAGTTGCAGAAATTGTTAACAATATGAAAGCTCTTGGAGAAACCATGCCAGAACATATAATTGTGCAGAAGATTCTAATATCTCTTCCATCCAGATTTAATCCCAAGGTGTCTACAATAGAAGAAACAGCTGATTGGGAGACCTTGACCATGAACCAGCTACTTGGAAATTTAACAGCATATGAGATGAGGCTGCCATAGAAGAAGCCAAGTACGAGGGAGGCAGCCTTTAAAACAGAAAAGAAGAAAGAAGAAGAGGAAGACATATGCTCTTGCTCAGATGAAGAAGAGGCAAAGTTTGTCAAGAAATTGGATAGAGGCTCAGGTAAATACAAAGGTAAACTTTCTTTCAAATGCTTTAACTATGGAAGAGTTGGACACTATGCTGCTAAGTGTCCTCACAAGAAAGTAAGGAATCAGCCTCAAGAGTCAGAGAAAAATGCATCAAAGAACTGGCAGAAAGGAAAGAAGTTCAGTAGAAAATCCTTTTATGCTCAACAAGACAGTAGTACATCTGAAGATTCAGATGAACCCTCAAGTGAAGAAGGAACCTCAGAATTTTTATTGATGGCCATAGAAGAACTTGAGGGACTCCTACTAGAAGATGTAGAAGAAGAAGGTGAAGTCGATATTGAGGGGGAGCTAAGAAGTGCTGACAGACTCAAACTGAAGTGCAAAAAACAAAAGGACATTCTCCTCAAATATGTAAGAGAAGAGAAGAATTCCGAAGCCCTCATGCAGCTGAAGGTAGAGCTTGAAGAGGCCAAGAAGATAGAAGACATATTACTTCAGCAAATCAAGGATAAAACTTGAGAACAAGAGAAGCTGGAAGAAGAAGTTGTATGTCTGAGGAAGAAAGTAGAAAATTCTCAGAGGAAAGTATCTACAAATTTCTCTCAAACAACAAGCTCTAGTAAGTTGAACGAAATTCTGGATGCTCAAAGATCTCCTATGATAAAAATGGGAATAGGCTATGAAGGAGAATCAAAAAAGCAAATAAAAGGAAAACAAAGAGATTATTTTTGTCAAAGCAAAGAAGAATGATGAAGCAACTCAAGAAATTCCTACAAACGAAAAAACATGTAATAGGAAAGACAGAGATCAGAAGAAACCTCTAATAACAAAGAAGGCAATAAATACTAAGACAACAGAAAAAGGGTCATATGCCTCTGAATATGTCAAATTTGGAAGCCATCAAAGGAGCTTCTTCCCTCCTATGCAGAATTCCACCTGTTATGTCTGCCACAAGCTGGGACACATTGTTGCATATTGTCATGCAAGGAGGAGTAATTCAAACCAGCAAAAGATGCAAACATTGAAGAGACTGCCTCAAGAAAACAAATGGAAAAGACAACCTTACATCAGGTATGCAAATAGTTTCTATGGTTACTATTTTTATTGTAAGGAATTTGGACATAAAATTATTGAATGTAGA
The DNA here is from genome assembly GCA_034641835.2 of Pinus albicaulis. Taxonomy (NCBI): domain Eukaryota; kingdom Viridiplantae; phylum Streptophyta; class Pinopsida; order Pinales; family Pinaceae; genus Pinus; species Pinus albicaulis. Next base: position 173,968,740 of record CM076571.1, read on the forward strand.
AAGTATGGACAAGGATTGATGCTCAACACCTCAAGGAGGCTTATGAATCAAAGAAATTTTGTTCATACTCACAATTTTGCAAAAACTATGATCAAATGTTGTATATGCAATCAAGTTGGACATATCCCTTCCAAATGTCCTCTGAAAGGAAGTGATTCATCATCTCACAAAAGATAACAAACAAAAGGATGCCTCCAATGGAAAAAGAAGGAGAATAAGTGTGACTTGGCTCTAACTGCTCAAGATTTGAAAAGCCAATGGTATTTGGACAGTGGCTACTCTAAACACATGACTGGAGACAGAAGCAAGTTTATAACTCTTGATGAAAATAAATCTGGCAATGTTACTTTTGGCAATGATAAATCAGGTAAGATCAAGGGAAAAGGCTCAGTCAGCATAGACAATGGCAGAGGAAAGGCCCAAGATGTACTATTTGTAGATGGGCTAAAAGCAAATTTACTAAGTGTCATTCAGATGTGTGACAAAGGCTGTGAAGTTCTTTTTAGAGTACAAGATTGTGAAGTCAGATCAAGCACCATAGGTAAGACTCTGCTCAAAGGAGTTCGAACAGAGAGTAATGTTTACATTGTGAAAGAAGAAGATGAAGCATGTCATCTTAGCAAACTAGAAGAGTCATGGTTATGGCATAAAAGATTGGGACATCTCAGCTTCGATCACATAATCAGACTAAGCAAGAAGAAAGTGGTCAGAGACATGCCAGAAATAAAAAGGCCTTCTAATACCATATGCAAATCTTGTCAATTGGGCAAACAGACCCGTTCATCATTTAAGGCCAAAGATGAGTTATCAACAAGAAAACCTTTCCAGCTTGTTCACATGGATCTGTGTGGACCTGCAAGAACTAAAACTCCAAGTGGAGAATCCTACTTCATGCTGATAATAGATGATTTCTCCAGAATGACATGGGTTGCATTTCTCAAGAATAAATGAGAAGCTATGGAAAAATTTAAGATCTTCAAAGCATTAGCAGAAAATCAAACAGGATGCAAGCTGAAATGCATCAGATCAGACAGAGGAGGTGAATTCACAGATTATGACTTTGCTGACCTATGCAATGAACATGGGATAAAGCAACAATTTACTATTGCAGGAACACCTTAGAAAAATGGAGTAGTAGAGAGACAAAACAGGTCTATACAGCAAATAGCCAAAGCCATGATGCATGAAAGTAATATTGCTCAAACCTTCTGGGCAGAAGCAGTACACACAGTGGTGCATATCCTTAATAAATCTCACTTAAGGCCAAGCAGTGACAAGACTCCCTATGAACTATGGCATGGGAAACCAACTTCAATCAAACATTTTAGAATCTTTGGAAGCAAGTGTTACATACAGAATAATGATGAAAATCTTGGGAAATTTGATGCAAGAGTAGATGAAGGGATATTTCTAGGATATGCATCCAAAAGTAAAGGGTACATGTGCTACAACAAGACTCTTTGAACAATAGTAGAAAGCATTGACGTGAGATTTGATGAATAACTTCCAAACAATACAAGAGATACAGACTGCTGCAGTCCATCAGACAACCATGAAGAAGAAAACCAAGATGATGAGGAAACAAGCAAGACAATAGAAGATACAGAGCTAAGTTCTAAAGCTCCCTCAAGATATACTCAGAAGAACCATCTTGAAGATCAGATCATTGGAGACAAGAGAGTAGGGGTCCAAACAAGAAGGCAGCTAACAGAACAAACTGAAGAGGTATACATAGCCATGTTGTCACAAATAGAGCCAAAGAAATTTGAAGAAGCCAGCAAGGACAAGTCTTGTGTAAATGCTATGAATGAAGAATTGGACCAAATTGAGAAAAAAAATACCTGGGAATTAGTTCCTAGACCCATTGAGAAAAATGTCATAGACTCAAAATGGGTATTCAAAAATAAAATGAATGAGGAAGGACAGGTAATCAGGAACAAAGCCAGACTTGTATGCAAAGGATATTCATAAATCAAAGGACTTGATTACGATGAAACATTTGCCCCTGTAGCCAGAATGGAAGTCGTCATAATATTTCTGGCCTTTTCTTGCTACCAAAACTTCAAAGTATATCAAATGGATGTGAAATCTGCATTTCTAAATGGAGATCTAGAAGAAGAAGTCTACATGGAACAACCAGAAGGTTTCTCTTTAACAGACAAAGAAGACTATGTGTGCAGACTAAAGAAGGCTCTATATGGACTGAAACAAGCTCCCCGTGCTTGGTACTCAAGACTGGATAAATATTTGCAAAAACAAGGCTTTAAGAGAGGTGGAGTAGACAACAATCTATACATAAAAGCCCAAGAAAATGAACTCCTGATTTTTGTAGTATATGTTGATGACATTATGTTTGGAAGCAACAGAGAAGAACTAGCAAAGGGGTTTGCTGATGAGATGAAAACAGAGTTTGAGATGTTTATGATTGGAGAGCTTAGTTTCTACTTAGGACTTCAAATTCAGCAAAAGAACACAGGTACATTCATCTCACAAGAAAAATACTTAAGAGAAATGTTGAAAAATTTCAAAATGGAGGACTGCAAACCTGTGTCAACTCCCATGATCACGGGATGCAAGCTATGTGCTGATGATGGACCTGTTGATATAGACCAAAAACTCTGCAGATCCATGATAGGAAGCCTGCTGTATTTGACAGCATCAAGACCAGACATCATGCTAGCTGTAGGACTAGTGGCTAGATATCAAGCAGCACCTAAATAAAACCATCTTTTGGCAGTCAAAAGAATATTTAGATATCTACAAGGAACATCATAGTATGGACTTTGGTATCCTAAAGGAAAAAGCTTCACTTTGACAACATACACAGATGCAGATTGGGCCAGTTGTGTGGATGACAGGAAAAGCACAAGCGGAGGTGCTTTCTATCTAGGAGAAAGTCTGGTGGCATGGTTAAGCAAGAAACAAACATCTATCTCTCTATCTACAGCAGAAGAAGAATATATAGCAGCTCAGCAGCATGTTGTACACAAGTCATGTGGATGAAGCAAACCCTCCAAGACATGAAGGTAAGCATTGATGAACCTATCTCAATCAAATGTGATAATACAAGTGCTATAAGTATATCTAAAAATCCTATGCTTCACTCAAAAACTAAACATATCCCAATCAAGTATCATTTCCTCTGAGAACAAGTGGCTCAGAAGATAGTAAAACTGGAGTATGTACCAACAAAAGAAGAGACAGTAGATATATTTACCAAACCACTTGCTAGCTATCTCAATCAAATGTGATAATACAAGTGCTATAAGTATATCTAAAAATCCTGTGCTTCACTCAAAAACTAAACATATCCCAATCAAGTATCATTTCCTCCGAGAACAAGTGGCTCAGAAGATAGTAAAACTGGAGTATGTACCAACAAAAGAACAAACAACAGATATATTTACCAAACCACTTGCTAGAGATCCATTTGAATATTTGAGAGACAGACTAGGGATAGTATCTGTAGATGTTACTCTCTAATATGAAGAGAAAGCACAGTTTCAGGGGGAGAACAGAAATGAAAATATCATTCCTAGGGGAAATTAGCAAGCAAGGGAAGCATGAAACAGGTCCTCAGGATCAAAAGAATTATGGCAATAATACATTCAGCATAAAAGAATCAATAAAAAGGCAAAAGGGTCAATGGTGAACCCGACGTGAATCTAATCCAAAGGTTGAAGCAGCAGCGTACAAAGTCAGAAGATCTCAGAGAGAGGAAATGAACGAAATGTTGAAAAATAAAAATAATAAATAAAAACACAGGAACAAAGAATAGAATCTACATTAAGAATTCAAACCCCTTGCCATTGATGTCAAAGGGGGAGGAAGAGCAAGCAACAGGAGAAAGGATCTTAATAGGCAAACAGAGGAAGTGTATTGCCATCAATGCCAAAGGGGGAGACTGTTGGAAATATTTTCATTGATGGCAATGGAGGCAACAAAGATAGAGATAGACAAAGGAGGTAGCAAAGAAGCGAATGAAGGAAGCAAAGGAGACAGGCAAAGGCAGAGGCAACGAATATAGAGGCAAAGCTGTTATCAGAGGCAGCGAATATAGAGGCAGAGCCATTATCAGAGGTAGAGGCAGAGGCAGAGCTGTTATCACAGCAGAGGCAAAGGTAGAGGCAGAGGCAGAACCATTATCATAGGCAGACGCAGCGAACATAGATGCATTTTTTATGGAATGGAACCATGTGCAAACCTACATAATATTTTGGGAGTCTTAAACCCAAGCGGCAAAGTATATATCTATCTATCTATCTATATATATATATATATATATATATATATATATATATATATATATATATATATATATATATATATGTATATATATATATATATATATATATATAATATATATATATATGTTATATATATATATTTATATATATATATATATATTTATATGTATATATATATATATATATATATATATATGTACATATAAATATATATATGTACATATAAATATATATATGTATGTACATATATATATATATATATGTATATATATATATATATATGTATATATATATATATATATATGTATATATATATATATATGTATATATATATGTATATGTATATATATATATATATAAACCTTATTCCGAGAATCGCTTACCCTACCGGAGGATACACTAAAGCTGAAACATAAAGCTTATATATATATGCAGTGCCTTATACACAAAGGTATCAAAGCCTTATATGGTGGGACCCTTTCCCAATCGCATCGGAAAATTGACAGCTGAACAAGTTAACAACAGGTTGCGATTGCGATTGCGATTGAAGTTCTGAACCCAATATGGTTTAAAAAACGATTCATATATGTTTGAGTTCTGGAGATTTGATAGCTAGTGGGACCCTCACCCAATCGCAATCAGAAGCAGTGGAGGGATAATACATTAATCGCATCGGAGAAAAACTGTACAGCAAAACATATAAACAAAGAACTGCGATTGCGATGAAGCCCGGACCATATAAACAAAGGTTCAAAGCATATATATATGTATTTATATGGAGCGCTTTAATGGACAAGGGACCAAAGGTATAATACAAGGCACATGTTTCATATTATTGAGCCCGAAATCAAAAGAACCAAAGGTAACAAAGTCTTATATGGTGGGACCCTTTCCCAATCGCATCGGAGAAAAACTGTGCAGCGGAACATATAAACAAAGAATTGCGATTGTGATGAAGCCTGGACCCGATGGGTTTATAAACCATAATTGATATGTGTCGGAACATGCAACCAAATAATTGCGATTGCAATTGGAAAGGCCAAACGGGATAGTCATATAAACTCCACCATATAAAACATGGTCGGGTCCACACATATCAAATGTCAATCGAGAAAAATAAAATTGCGATCTCCGATTGGGATCAGACCTGAGACCACCCAAAAACTGTGGCACATAATCTAGATCAGGTCTGCCTTTTGGTATTGCAATCGGGGCATAAGCAAAAGTCCTCCTGATTGCGTTGTGGCAATTGTTAATATAAAACGATTGTTGCGATTGTATTGAAATGTGTTGCATGGTCTGTGGACCCACGGGCCTTGGCTTAAGGTGGAGGGCGATTGTTAATATAAAATGATTGCGATGTGTGCAATTGCATCGGGCCATAAAACAAAGGCCGTGGTGTATGTATGTTCCGCTTGCGGAACTCACCACATCAACAAGACACTTGCTGTGTGTAAAGCATTGGAATTTGCCCAGATTTAAAGTCAGCGGTTACATATATATATATATATAAAGCGTCGATATAAAAAGCACAGTTAAAAATGTATGGCATATGGCCGTTACCCTGTGACAGTGAATAAGGAAACAAACAGAGCGGAAAGGGACAAAGACACAGTCAAAGAAAAGACAAATGCGCAGCTAGCCAAGAGGCTGAATGAGTGAGCTGGAGTTCTCATTGTAATTGAATGTAAATAATTTTAATTTATATTGTTGTGATGCATTAGCAAGTCTCTGGAAGAGAGCAAATATCCCACTGTAATATTAAAATAAGCACCTACTGTTACATTTTTCTGAGTGAGCTAAAAAGAAATGAGAAGGCTGAAGACCAAGAGGTATGACTATCCATTTCGAATTCCTAGAGGAATACAAATAGTCATCAGGAATTCTCTATAAGTAATATCATCTTGATATGCATAGAGAAGTGAGAGAGAGTAAATATAGAGAATGCAGAGTATAGAAGAGTGAGGCAGAGAAGATTAAGAAAAGCAGAGCAGAAATAGATGCTACAGAACAGAGCTAATATCTAAGGTAAATCAGCAAACATTCAGTTTGATAAATTGAGGAAGTTGGAGCTTCCCTATCGAGTTGCAGCTTGATAGCTGTCAGTTGTAGCTGACTGAGGTTGGAGCCTCCTATAGGTTGGTGCCTGCAGAAAATTGAAGGGAGTTGGTGCTTCCTTGCAAGTTGTAGCTTGCAGAATTGAGGTTGGAGCCTCCTGTACGTTAGTGCCTGCAGAAAAATAGTGGTGAGAGGGAGTTGGAGCTTGCCTTTGCATCACAACAATAATAAGATGTGGTTTTCTCCCTTTATGGGTTTCTACTTATATCTGGTGTCTTTGTGCATGATGTTTATGTGTTGATCTGATTTATATCATCTGGTTAATACCTGCTACTCTCATATTAAGTCTACTGTTATATTATATTAATACTTGCTTCTCACATTCTAAGATTACTCGCATATTAAGTTGGACATGAAATGAAGGTGTAAATAAGTTTTAATGAAAAGTCTTAAAAAGTCCATGAATGTGTTAAACTGATTCACCCCCCCCCCCCTCTCAGTTTAACTAAGGGTTCAACAGGATTATGGTTAGTTAGCTCTTATCTAGGGATAAGTGATTAGATGAGAGATTTTAGCAATCAAGAGAGATATTGTTGGAGTTCGTTAAGGATCTATAATCTATTGTGGTTTAGATCCATTTGTATAAATTGAGGTGATGCTATGAGGCATGTAAGATGTATAAGTGTGTGAGTGAGTGTTAGGAATGAAAGGCCAAGTATGAGGCCAAGAATCCTATTGTAAATACTTTATTTTATTAAGGAGTGATTTTTGTTTTTTTATTAGCACTTGATATTGTGTGATTTTGAGTTTTGGATTTGTGTTGATTTTTAAGGGTAGGCCCTATTGTCTGTGTGTCATATATTCTAAGAATATTTCAAAATGAGGAATAGAAGAAAGATAATCACCATAAATCTTTGGAAGATATTTTACCCATTACATAGAATAATAGTTTCAGTTTCTAGCAATTCACTTAACATAAACAATGTTAACTTTAACATGAAATTCACATGGAAAATTTACATTACAACTCTTCAACATGAGTTGAAAAATATGAAAATACAATTTTCAAGGTATTCATTCATACTTTTCTGAAATAAAGTATTTGTAGAGTTGCGAAAGTGAATTCTATGTCTTTAAAATTTGCTTGCTTCAAAAACAAACAACTAGTACTCAAATTTGGAATATGGAAAAGGGCTTCATCTATCAATGGAATTGCTAAGATGATAAAAATATTTAATTTACCCCCTCTTGTAAGGAATTTGTAGCTAATCTATAGGATATCTTCTAAGAAATGGACTTTATCCTTAGCAATGACACCAATATGTTACCACACAAACTAGCACTTATAGCTTAAATTTCTCAAAATAGGATTCTAGCCTTCTAAAACTTATAAAAAGGTTGGCCACTATTAGCTTCACCAACTCTTACCTCACTTTAGACTCTTGAAAATTTTATTTTTCATGGGGGGTTTCCTTATTGGTCAACCAAGATCACTTCATGTAGTAATGAGGGGGACAACCTAGCAATAATGAAATTGTTAAGAAAGATGAAATTGGCTTGGGGTAATGAGTGAAATAAAAACTAGTGCCACATCTACTTGGGCTATCAATTCATTTAGAAAATTTGAAGAGTGAGAGTTAAGTGCATATATGCAAACATATGACATGTTGAAAATCCTTAACTTGGTTCAACAATCATCTTAGGGTAAACAAACAATTAGATATGGCAATAATTGTACCATTAATATTTTGTGATTAGATCTTACAAGGTTAGTAAGGAAATACTTATATAGATCTACAAATAAAAAAAATAATCAAGTGGTATTTTACCACAATATTGTATATAGACACACATACTCAAGGGATGTAGAATGTGTAATGTTGTGACATTTGAGGGTAGGTGACTAAATACTATAAGATATAATTTAATTATACCAATATATGCTCTTCCAATGTAGTGTGAAGCTCCTCTATGGCCTTATGTTACCATTAGAATTCAAATTCATATAAAATAGGACATTCGAATGGTGCCATAGAACATATATACATGAATAAAAATTACATATAAATAATACCACAACCTACATAGATAAGAGATCAAATATTCCAAAAATTGGAGATAAATTAATCAAAAGTTCTTCCTTTTCTTATTGATTTCAATACAAGAAGAATATAGGGTAACCACGTACTTATACACATTTGAACTATAATTTTTCATGAAATTAAATATCAAATTTTTTTCTACATCCATTAGTTCTTTGAGGAATGATGAAAAAATAATCATCAATAACCACCTCAATAAATTGTATACTCAAAGTATACAATAGTTTAGAGGGATCAATACATTCCTCTAAGATTTTACAATAATTTTTTTTTAGGAAAAACTAATATTATTTCAATCTAACTTACCCTAAAACCCAACTCAATCAATAAAAATATTAGGATTCAATTGTAGAAAATTTCCAAAAATAGGAGCAACTAGTTGGGGGAACCTACTTGATTGAGTGCTTGACCATGTGATGGCTCCAAAATAGAAAATTTTCCCTTGTCCACATGTGTATTCCCTCCTGTAGAAATTATACAAACAATGTGTATATCAATGGATTCAATCCGATCATGTGATATGCTAAAGCAAGATATTGAATCCTTCTACAAATCAGTTGCAGAAAATAAACACGATCACAAATCATAAAAAGTAAGGAAAGAAACAAATCGAATCGCAACACAGATATTTTCCCAGGGAAAGCTTACTGCTCAAAACCCCTCTATATTCTATTGTATATTCACGAAGGAATCATGAAACAATTACAATTCATTCTTCTCACAAGAGTCTCATTCACTCTCACAACTGTCTCACACTGATCTAGACAAAATCGACCAACACTTAGCCAATTTTCAGCCTCTGCTCAGCTTGCCTTGCGTGCGAAATTCATGTGGAATGAAATCCCTATTATTTAGGAATTTCAACCTTCCAAAACTATGTAGTGCTCATGGGAAATCCTATAGTTCTCTTACCGTATGTGGGCATCCTACTAATGATACAACTGATAGTTAACATCCCTTTAACCTTTGTCTCAACTGGGTCTCCACTGGAACTGACATCCATGCAGCTATTAATAGTAAATCATCTGTTACATGACAGATCACTACATGTGAATTAAATCTAATTTAATTCACTTGACCTCTCACTAGTGCAACAAATAGTTACAACTAGTTAAACTGATTTTAACTCAATTAATTGAGTTAACGGATTTCTTGTGCATTAAACTAATGCACTAACTGCAACTTGGGCTCAATAACTAATAGAATCACTCTGCATGCCTCACCAACCACCCTCAAATTGCAATTCATGAGCTAACTCATTTTATCACACTCAATTAACTATTACAAGTGATCATGAGATAAGATTACAATTTATTGTCCAATTTAATTAAGGGAAAATTAAATTACACACATTTCCAATTTATTAAATAAATTAGATTTCATAGTAATGTATCGCTAGGACCTGTGATCCCACACTAGTGTGTGTGCTACATTTTCTTATTGACTTTCAACACTCCCTCTCAATAAGAAAGGGATTATCAACTACCCCGATCTTGCCTCTGTGGTATTCGAATTTTCTCCTATCGAGCACCTTTGTTAGAATATTTGCATCCTGATCTTCTGTGGGAATGTACTAAAGTAACACAATGCACCTCTCAACATAATCTCAATGACGTTGGTACCAGATGTCTATATTCTTGGACCTATCATGGAATACCATATTAACCAAGAGCTTAATGCAACTTTGTTTATCAAAATGTATGACTATCGGATCCATCTAATGACCAAAAAAACTAGCCAAAATATTCCTCTTCCATATGGCCTCACAGGCAGCCAAAATATTCCTCTTCCATATGGCCTCATATGTACTCTACATCAGCTGAAATGAGTGCCACAAATCTCTACTTCCTGTTGTACTAAGAAAATTCTGTCAATCCTATGTTGAAGATCCCTCCTGATGTGCTCTTTCTGTCTGATGGGCTACCTGCCCAATCTGCATCTGTGAAGCCTTGAAGCTTCACTCCCTTTGTCCATCTCTACCATAATCCATACATTGTAGTGCCACTAAGATATCTCAAGACATGCTTCCCCGCCTTCCAAAAGAGCTTGGTAGACTTAACCATAGCTTGAATTAGCTAGTTACCTGCATAGAAAATGTCTGGTCTGGTGTTCACCAAGTACATCAGTGAACCCACGAGATGCCTATAAATAGTAGTGTCCACTACCTCACCTGAAGTATCATCTTCCTTCTCTCTAGTTTCCTGGAAAAGGAGTCTCCATGGGTTTAAAACTCTCCACGTTAAACTTACTCAAAATCTCTTTGCCATACTTTCCTTGAGAAACAAATAGCTCACCATCCTGTTGCCATTTCTCCAAACCAAGGAAATAGTGAAGGAGTCCCATTTCCTTCATCTCAAACTCTCTTCCAATATCATCTTTGCAAGAAATTATGAGTTTCTCATAACCTATAAAAATTAGATCATCAACATAAAGTAAGATAATCAAGAGCTTACCATCAACCACAATCTAGTACAGGTTTGCATCCGCTTCACTCTTTGTGAAGCCCAAACCGGTAGAATAGATGTCAATCCTGGTGTACGAAGCACAAGGTACTTGCTTCAGCCCATACAGTTCTCTCTTGAGTCTGAAAACATGCAACTCATTGTCAAAGGTCTGAAAAAATTTTGGCGGCTCTATGTACACTTCATCCTCAATAACTCCATTCAGAAATGCAGTCTTCACATCCATCTGATGTATCTTCCACCCCATCTGTGCTGAGAGAGCAAGGATAGATCTAATCGATGAGTATCTCGCAACCAGTGCGAAAGTCTCCTGATAGTCAATCCCCTCAACTTGTGAGAATCCCCAGGCTACAAATATAGCCTTGTACTTCTCCACAATCCCATCAACTACCTACTTCACCTTATAGATCCATCTAGATCCAACCACTGATTTTTCGACTCGTCTTAGGACAACTTCAAATGCACTGTTCTTCACGATGGAGTCATACTCCTCAACCATGGTGCCAACCCAAATTGGTTTCTTCATGGCTTCCTCAAAGGAAGATAGTTCTGTCACAATACACTTGCTCATAAGAGCCATGTATCTAGTAAACCTATCTGGAGACTATCTTTGTCTGTGCAGTGAAGTATGTGCTCTTACATGTTCTGTTGCATCAAGTCTAAATCTATCAGCTTCTGTGGTGCGTCTTCTACCATTTTTGGTGGATGGCTCTACATGAGTGTTTTCTGCCACTCCAAGATCTTGTGCATGTGGTTGATCCACATCTTGAGGTTCATCCTTTTGAACCAAGATTTCCTCATCTTCATACAAATCAAGCTCCCTCTCAAGAGATAATCGCATGGCTTTCTCCTCATCAAATTTTATATCCCGTCTCACAACTATCATCCTACTGTTTGGAAAATGCACTTGATAGTTTTGGGGAGCATCAGTGTACCCCAAAAATATCCAAATCTTAGATGTTGGTTCTAGTATCTTCCTAGAATATTTGGTCACATGGCAATAGACAGATGAGCCAAAAATTTTAAAATATGAAACATCAGGTTTCTTACCAGAAAAATCCTCCTCTGTTTTACTCATGCCAAGTATCTGATGAGGACTATGGTTTTTCATGAATACCATTGTGTTTCATGCCTCTACCCACAGATGCAATGGTAGGACCTGATCATGCAACGTCGCTCATGTCGCACCCACAATTGTTCTGTTATTTCTTTCTGCGACCCCATTCGGTTGTGGGTTATGAAGCACAATCATCTTTCTCTGAATTCCTTCTTTTCTATAGAAGTTATTGAATTCATTCAAGATGTACTCACCACCATTTTTTCTCCTAAAAGCCTTCACATGCTTCCCTAGTTCTTTCTCCACCAGTGCTTTGAACTCACAAAATTTTGAGAACATTTGAGCTTTCTTCTACTTGAAGTAGATCCAACACTTTCTAGAAAATTCATCAACAATGATCACATAATACTCGTGCTTTGTTGTTGAAGCTGTAGAGAATGGTCCACACACTTTTGAGTGAACTCTCTCAAGGATTTATGCTACTCAGTTCTCCTTCTTGTGAAAAGTGACCTTTCCATACTTCCCCATGGTACATCCCTTGCATGTGTCTATCTGCACAAGAGTGCCCTATGGAATCCCTGTATAAATTTGTTGCATGAAATTCAAAGCTCCATGGTGTAGATGGCCCAATCTCCTGGGCCACCCTCATCTCGGCTCACCACTTTGTCTGCCTTACCCATAAATGTTGTGCAGCCATATACATCAAGTTTGTAGAGAATCTTCACACGAATCCCAATATTATTGGTTTGTCTTGTGGCTTTGTGAGGAAGGAATGCTTTCCCTTCACTGAAAACCACATCATAACCTCTATCCTCCAACATTGCAACTAAAAATAAATTATTTTTCAAGCCTGGCACATGCATGACATATTTTAATAAGAAGGGTTTACCTAACTTTCTTTGGAAAGTAACTGTACCAATCCTGGTAGCACTATATCTCCCATTATCACCCATTTTGATATGCATCTGGAGATCCTTCTCCTCTAAGCTACTGAAAATTTCTTTGTCTCCTGTCATGTGGAAAGATGCACCACTATCCAAGTACCACACTGATCCCATTACACTAGACACCATGGATGCGATGAGCGAGAAGCCCAACTAAATTTACAAGGACAAAGCCTCACCAGCTACAGATCTTGAAGCCTTATTATTATTCTTCTTCTATGGACATTTAGTGGCATAATTTCCATGCTCGTGAGAGTGAAAAAAATTCACTCTAGACATATCACACTTCTTTCCTTCTTTGTCGGTTTCAGACTTGGAATAGGATTTATTTCTCTTCCCCTTCTTGGCCTTACCAGCTAAGGTGCAATTTTCCTCATCATTTTTCCTAGATGAGGATCCATCCCTGGTATTTTTCCTAAAATCTTCTTGCACCAAATCTAACCAAAGTCACTCCCAATTTGGTAGCTTCTCCATCCCAATGACAGAGTCCTCATAACGATGCCAACTCTTGTGAATTCTTAGAAGAGCTAGGCTCACCAAGTCACCACCCACTACAGTAATTCTGATGCTCCCAAGCTCATCTTGACATTGGAAAAACTTGGTTAAATATTTAGAAATAGTGTCGCCTTTCTCCATTTTGATTTTTCTAATCTTGTCATTCAGTGCCAATTTTATGTGGTCATTGCTACTTTGAAACGGATCTGTCAAAGCCTTCCACATTGAATATGGAGTTGCTTTGACATGGATACTTAAGACAATGTGGTCTCATACTCCCTCCAATAAGATCCTCCTCACCTTTGTAACCTTCTTTTGCCAAGCATCAAGAAGAGCAGCATCTGCTGCTACAGGTTTGGGAATGTCATTATCAATGAATTATTTCAACCCATTGTCCTCCACAATTTCCTCCATCCTATATTTCCACACAATATAACTAGACTGCCCTCGAGTGCATATTCCAATCTCAAGCCATTAAAATCCATCTTGATCTTGATCCACCTGTCACACCAAAGAATATTTTTGCAAGTTCAAATTCTATTCATCACAAACTCCACTTATTCTCCACTATAGTGATTTCCTATGCTCTGATACCATGTATAAATTATACAAACAATGTGTATACCAATGGATTCAATCCGATCATGCGATATGATAAAGCAAGATATTAAATCTTTCTACAAATCAATTGCAAAAAATAAACATGGTCGCCAATCACAAGTAAAGAAATAAGCAAATCAAACCAAAACACAGATATTTTCCCATGGAAAGCATACTGCTAAAAAAACCTCTATCTTCTATTTTATATTCACCAAGAAATCATGAAACAATTACAATGCACTCTTCTCACAAGAGTCTCCTGCATTCTCACAACCACTTCACACTAAATCAGAAAAAATATACCAACACTAAGCCAATTTTCAGCCTCTACTCAACCTTCCTTTCTTGCACAATTCATGTGGAATGAAATCCCTATTATTTAGGAATTTCAGCCTTCCAAAACTATGCAATGCTAATGGGAAATCCTATAGTTTTCTTACTACATGCGGGAAACCTATTAATGATACAACTAATAGTTAACATCCCATTAACCTTTGTCTCAACTGGATCTCCACTGGAACTGACATGCATTCGTCAACTCCATGAAATAAGCACCTTAGAATTAGTCAATGCATCCAAGTGCTATGTATAGATGATCCTAATGTGAGTCAAATGTTGGGGAGACAAATAGACATATGAGTAAGTGTATGCCCTCAATAAGAATAAATAATGTTCTAAAAATTCATTAATTGGTTTTCAAATCCTTGTCCAAAGAAACTCCTAAGTTCAACTAGGATGCCATTTGTCTTCTTAAGTTCTAGTTATAATTGTGGGTTTTATTATAATGATAAAAAAAAAAATAGATGCAGATATATATGAGAATGGAAAATACTAATTCATTTCTACTACAATAACCATGTAGGCTTTGATATCCAATTAGTTTCCATATTGTGTGTTCCCTTAATTTCCAAGGAATTGTAGGATTTTGGGATATCCTTTTTCTAATGAGAAATCAATGTTTAAATACTATCACATGATTTAATTGAATATGATCTAATTGTTCCACAATAGGAGGTGATTCTAAGAAAGTGCATCAACTATCATAAACATTGGAAGGTCCAATTGCAAATTGGTTTTCTCCAATAGATTTTGGGGTGGAATAAGATGTTGAAGTCATCAAATAAATTTTTATCAATCAAACATCTAGACAAGGAGAAAATGTTGGTTTTTCTTTTGTTGCATCCACCATCAAATTATTTATTTTCCAACCTTAATCAAAACTAATAAAAAAAAAATTGTTTACTATCCTTAGATCAAGTGTGTATGAACAATTTTCAGAATAAAAACAATTCAAGGAGTCTTTTTTATACCTTATCAAGCATTGTTGATTATTTGAGGCTAGTAAGAAGTCACTAAGGATACTAAGTCTCAATTTTCACATGATTTTGGCATGAAGGACTTGGGTAAGTTGAATTATTGTTTGGTGTTTGAGGTGAAGAGAGACCACCAACATAAGAAGTTATATACTATTTAAAGAAAGTATGTTGAAAACAAGCTCAAACTCTTCAATATGGATATATATATATAAATTGACTTGTATGCATTCATCTCAAGTGGAAATATGTTTGTTGAGTATCATGATTCTTACAGGAAAATAAGAGGAGATGAGATGAAAAAGTGCAAAAGAACACATATTACATATGTATTGGGAATTAAAAGTAGATACATGGAAAATCTAGAAGGACATCATGGAACAAATGTCAAAAGGAACTTTTGTGTGTCTATCAAGCATTGATGACTCATATTTTTTATCAATAAACTTCAAATGCATGGATTTGTTATTGTTGGATATATAGGTGATGTGAAAATGTAAACGCCCACTAGTATATGTATATGTATATGTATATATATATATGTATATATATATATATATATATATATATATATATATATATATATATATATATATATATATATACATATACATATACATATACAAATACATATACAGCACATATATATGTATATATATATATGTATGAGATAGAAATTGAAAGATTAAGAAAAATATATTGAAGCTAGGTTTCCTCCACAATTTCAAATGTACTTTAGAGTTGTGAAATTTTTTATGAATGAAAAAGAATAAAAGACATAATTGGGTTATATACTATACATACAATCAACACATATGATCAATATAAATTTTATATTATCACAATTTCCCATTTTTCATATCTATTAATTTGAGGAAATTGAGTCAGAGGAGGAGGTAGGGGGGCTGAAAGCTGAAGAACTAAATATAGCACTCGAGTTAAGAGTTGGGTTCATAATTTCTCTTACATCCCCATCATCAAGTGTTCAAGTATCATATACGCCTCCAACATACAAAGACTTTAGCATCTGAAGAAAACCACCAACACCTATCTAGATTAGGTCAACAACACTGGAGGAAAAGCACTAACACCTAGCAATCTTAATTGAACAATTCCAATTCTTATGTGGATAAAGTGGAACATACATTAGGTGACTCAAACTGTTATGGGAAGGAAGAACAAATCTTTAATTATTTACACCCTCAAATTGATTAGACCATATCTAGTGAGCATCAAGATTTTATTTATGTCACGTTTCTCCCTAAGAATTACAATGTTAAGGGGAAAATGAAGATGAATTGATTCATCATCTTTGATTAGATATCTCCATTGGATATGTACAATTCCATGAAAAATAACTCTTATGCAATGATAAATGATAATTGTTATTTAATTGTTTATGAATATGGAAAAGTTCTTGTCATTCTCTTTTATAGGAAATTTATTCGTTATGCATATTGTGTTTGATGATGTTTTATTCTCTTTATGAGCATTTGGTTGTTAATAAATTTTGAGAATACACACTAATTTAATTAATGACATCATTTTAATTCACACTTGCATGCATTTTAGTTAATTATGATTTCTATTATGAAAAAGGTTCCTTACATAATTGGAATTCGAAATCCATGTTTGTGGCTATCCATTTTGTGGTTGGGACTTATGGGTGAGAATGCTATGTACAATGATACCAATAATTTGAAAAATATATTGTGGGCAAAGGTTGAGAATAAGTGAAGTGGAACACTGTATTTACTTCAAACAAAAGAGTAAATATTATTATTTTGATGTTTTATGTTGTCAATATTTTTTTGTTGGTAATTATAAAATCTAGTTAAGGAGACCGCAAAGAGACTAATTCTCAATTATCACATGATATTAACATAAAGGACTTGGGTGAGTTTCATTGTTGTTTGGTATTTGAGGTGGAGAGAGACCACCAAAATAATAATTTATATACTAGCAAAAGAAAGCATGTGGAAAAGAAGCTCAACTTCTTTAATATTGATGTATGTAAATTGAGTAACATTTGAAATTGTGTTTGTAGACTAACATGAGTTTTACCAGCAAATAAGAGGAGATGAGTTGCAAAAGTGCCATATGCCAATGAGATTAGTAGTCTTATGTATGCAATGGCGTAGAAAAGAACACACGTTACATATTACATTTTTATTGGGAGTTATAAGTAAGTACATGAAAAACCTAAGAATATATCATTAGACAAATTCCAAGATGAGTTTTATGTCTCTATGAGGTAATGATGACTCTTATTTTTATCAATAAGCTTCAAATGTATGGGTTTGTTATTGTTAAACATTGTAAAATTAAGAAAAATATATTGATGATTCAAAGGCTTCTTTCACAATCTCAAATATATATTTAGAATTCTTTCGGTAATAATCATAGGCAAAAGGACAAGGCGAGAGATCATATCAAAACATTGAGTTTAAATAGATGTAGAGATGGCTAAACTAACCGTTATTCTAACGGCTAGTTTGACTCAATAGAATAAATTAAATTAAATGATATAATTAATTTTATTCAAATAATAATTTTAGAAAAAAATTTAATTTTTTAATTTTTATTTTTAATATGTAAGTATTAACTTTTTTTTTGTGAATTTTTACACTAAAATTTTATATTATTAAATCATATATATATATATATAAAAGATTATGTTATTGAGTTTTTATATTTAAAAATGTTTTTTAGAAGACAAGGTCAAATAAAGTTTAGAGGTGTTGGCCCAAAAAAAAATGGAAAAAAAAAATGTAAGTCGGCTCTATAACGGAAATATAATCAACCCATGTGCTCTAAATATAAATATGTTACTATCACCATTTGTTATCACCATTTCTCATTGTTCCTTTCTATTGGTTCTACGTGGTTGATTTGGAGGAGGTAGAGGATCCGAAAACTAAAGAACAGAAATGGAAGGAGGCAGAGGAAAAACTGGAAAACGAAAAAGGGTAGACGACGATGTTGTTGCTGATGAGTGGTGGAAGGAATTGCCAGCAGATTGGTGGAAGGAATTGGGAGAGGGTTTGGAAATGGAGATTTTTGGGCGCTTGCCAGCAGAAGATGTGTACACATATCGCAAAGTTTGCAGCGAATGGAACAGTCTGCTCTCATCGAATTATTTCATAACACACACATGGCCAGATGCGATTATCAACAAGCAGCCATGGCTAGTGCTGTGTGATATATCGACCAGTAATCCTTGTATGGCCTTCTCCTTTTACACACGAACCTGGAAGCCCTGCTTCTCCCTTCATTTCCCCGATGGAGAAGAAAACAATGAAATCAAATGCACAGGATCTGCAGCAGGTCTTGTCTTGGTAGAAAGACACAAATTGGAAAACTGGGTCTGTAATCCTTATACTGGCAACTCCATCCATGTCAGCCATAACATCCACTCCCCTTCCTACTACTTCATATGCATGGCTGAAGTTGATAATAATAATAATGATGATGGCGCCTACAAAGTAGTGGCCGTTGGCTGTGATAACAACACAGAAAGTGTAGTGGAAGTGTACGATTCTTCTGAAGAGACATGGAAGAAGATTTTGAGACCAATTCCGGAGCTGGAAATGTTATATGGTTATAGTGATTTTGTTTGCTGCGAGGGTTCATACTACTGTATAACCACCAATCCTTGGGGAATTCTTGGTTTCACCATCCCCACGTTAAACGAAGGACTGGAACCCCAAACACTGGTTGCCCCCATCCCGGAGCCAATGCTTAAATGCCCGGTAGAGCTTCAGTTAGCCATCTGCGGATCACGGTTACTGGTAGTGGCTCCCATAGACGAGGAGGAGGAGGAAGTGATAATCGTATGTGAATTGGAATCACTAAATAAGCAGTGCCATCCTCTTTCCACAAACACCAATATAACGCCATGGGCGTGGAATGAAATCGCGAGGATGCCTCCAACTGTGTGGAACGATTTTAAACGTGAAGCGTGTCCCCAACGGTATAGGTGCACAGGAGTAGGAGATAATTTGTGTTTCACAGCAATTCATAAAATGAGTATAGAGGTGGTGGTTTACAACTTAAGCACACATTCATGGAGTCGGCTTCCTAGTTGTCCATGGAGAAGTAAGTGTTGGAGCCATGGCATGGAATTTTTTTTCTGCGGTGCAAGGGCCATGGCCTTTCAACCTAGACTAAATACACACATTCAATAAAGCAGTCTTCATGTCTATATATATTTGAGTTATAAAACAGTCTTTAGGTATACGTTTGACTTTGACTTTTGGTTGATATTAATTGTTACAGCTATGTAAATGAATTAAATTAAATAGTGGTTAAATACTTATTTATGATATCTTTCATTCTGTATATGTATTTTATAGAAAGTATGTATTTTATGTTTTATTTTTATGTTATTTATAGAAATTCAATATGTTATTTATAGAAATGAAATAGGTTACTTATAGAAATTAAATATAGGTAGGAAGGATTCTTATTGTAGATGAAAATAGGAATAATTTTTGGTGACCAAAGAGGGTTTGAGTCATTAGATATCTCCAAACCTAAAGTTGCAATAAGAAACTCAAAAATTGTTTGCCTTATTTCAAAATAGACACAACTATACTTATAAACATTTAACTAAATATAAGTTTTATATAATGAATATGATGTCTATTTTCTGGCCTATTCTAACAATTATAACAGTATGATGTCTATTTTTATACTGTTATAATTATTAGGTGGGTCTTAGGGATTTAACCTCCACAAAATATTCTAGAATAATTATAATAGTATATTTATATGACGGATGGTTCAATTGTAATTTAATTATAACAGTATATTTATATGACTGATGGTTCAATTGTAATCTTTTTCTTCATTGTTGCTTGATGTTTCACTCTATAGAAAACCTCCATTGACAAATTTGATTGGCCTTGAAAAATATGGAATACGCAAGGCCTCATTTTTTTCATATCCTAACCTATGTGGATTTTTGTTACATTCGATTTAAATTGGATCTTCATTAATAATTTTGTTGTATTTAGTTGTGATTATGAAAGTATTCAATAACTCAAATTCAATATTTTCCCCCATTTGTTAGTTGTTTTAACTCTAGAACTTGCTTTATGCTTATTTGATTTTTTCTTCAACAAGATGGGGATGTTACATACAAAACTAGTGAATTGTACAATGGTTTGAGTTTTAACTACTCAACTTTGTTTGCTTTTACTTAACTATTGTAATGGTTTCAGCCAATCACCCATGTGCCATATTCCAGTCATGAATGTGAGATCTCATTGCATAAACCAATCCAAATCAACCAAGGGAATCCATAGGTTAAACCGCCTCCATACCGTGATCTCACCTAAACCGGTTTCGAGATCATAAAACCAAATCGAGTTTTGATTCCTTAGAATTTCTTCACCAATACCTCGAGGATTTTTCACGTCTTCACCCTTAGGATTTACTGTGTATCCCTCCATTACCTATCAAGGGATTCCTAGGCCTTTGGGAAATTCTTGAGACCACCTCACTTGGATCCAAAATATTCTAGAAATCCAAAGCTCAAATCAAGAACAATCCCATCACACCATGGCTATCCAAAAATGGAAAGGCTAGGCTAAAATCCATTATCGAAACCTCGCAAAATCCATTCCAATGACAACAAAAGAGCCAAATGCGAACATGTACGTACCGTGCATGTCAAAACCAACTAGTAAATCATACATGCAACCTATTATCTGCAACAATTCCCATTGAAGTTGCTTGATCCTTGACTTCCTTTGCTTTCCTTGTTCTTCCTTTTTTTTCCCTTTCCTTGTCCTTCATCTTCTTGCTTACTTTCTTTGTCCTCTTGATTCTCTTCTCTTCTCTTAGATAAATTCCAATACTAAAGTGAAAAAATGCTACCAACTAATGCTCTGAGGTATTTTTATTAATGAGGCCTCTAATTTATTCATGTTTCCATTATTTTCCTTCATTTTTCTCCTCACATGCATCCTATGACCTTTCACATGTCAGTAGAGATGTGTAGTTCATAGAAGAGGAATAATGGGATGGAATTTTGGGGAAGATAATCAATGTCACAAAAAGTATACCACAAGAAGACAAAGAGGAATTGACAATAACAAGTAATTCCTCATTGGTGACTCCTCCTAAACCTATTCAAGCACAACAAAGCATTCATCAAGTGACACCATCAAAAAGAAATAGGAAAGTTTCACACAGTCAAGAAAATACTACTCCAAGTGCACCGCAGAGACTCACAACATCATCTTCTCCAAGTGCAACATCAGGTGACATGTCAAGCCAGTCTTCTGCAAGCATGATAACACAAAAATTTAGAAATTGAAGTGAATTTTATAAGAAAAATGAAGCTAAAAGTAGCACGGGTATGGATTCTTTATTTTCATTATTTTGTCATGTAGATTACCCAATTCATTTTGAATATGTTGTTATAGAAGAAAAATGGGTTGCAACAATGAATGGAGAAACAGAAGCAATATAAAGGAATGACACATGGGAATTAGTGGAACTTATAGAAGGAAACAAAGTCATAGGTGTCAAGTGGATCTATAATACCAAAAAAAATGCTATGGGAAAGATAGAAAGGAATAAAAAAAGGTTGGTTTTCAAATAATTTACACTAGTCACAAGAATGGAGACAATGCAGAGACATTTGAAGAGACATTTTCACCAGTCACAAGAATGGAGACAATGCTCACAATGTGTAAATAGTTTCACAACATAGATGGAAGGTGTACCAAATGGATATGAAGTCAACATTATTGAATGTAGTGCTGAAAGAGAAGGATATGTAAACTATTGTGGATATTCCACTAGACAATTTGTCACATTAGATCTGATAACAATATATTAAAATTTTGTATTTTTATGCTACTATAGTTTTATTAAACTTCCAGATATGTAAATTTAACTATAATTAGTGCATGCATGTGAATGGAAATTATGCATAAAAATAGAGAACAACAAAATAAGTTCACACACACACACACACACACACACTTAAGACATAGGATATACTATATGGGAAACCCTTTCGGGAGAAAGCCTAGGTGGAAGGTGAGGCTGCTTCGCTCTCTTTCTCTATCTGGAAATATGCTTGCATGTACAAAGAAGTAATTCTCATGGCCTGTCTATAATGCACTGATCCTCTCTTTTTTCTCTACCACCTGTCTCTCCTAGATATATTTTCTCAGCTATGGAACAAAATGATCTCAAAATAATGGAATTCCTTTCCTCCTAGTGGCCTAGTTACAACACAACCCAATAGCCTTGTTGGAACAGGGTCTTCTAGCCTTATTTTTGTCCAAGTTTGTAATATTTTGCAATATTTAGTCTAGCACAGGGGGTTAGTATGGGTCAAAAACCCCCAATCATTTGTAATGGGTTAAAAGGGTAGGCCAAGGGTCCGCAAACCACAGTTTGCGGACCATAGGATAGTGCAGCCTAGCATGATATAAATAGATGAGTAAGTTGAGTCTAGAGGTAGAGGAGCATAGAGATAGAATTGAGTTCTGAAATGTGAATCTATTGCGTTGATTGTCTGGGTAAGGGATCCTACTGGCTGTGTGCATGAAGACCATGAGTCCTATTGTGTGCGAACCCCATTGGATGTGCGCACGGATCGATTAAGTAGTTTGTAAGTGGAATCTGGTTATAATTGGATGAGAATACTATTTTGCGATATCTGTGTTGCGTTTATTGTTTAAAGATATCTTTGTGGTTATGATTTCTAACAATACGCACATGGATGCGATGTTCAGAATGCATAGATCTGATTTACATAATTACTTGGTTAATGTATATCTTCGGCAAAGTATTCTACTAGATCTATCCTTTTGAATCTTGGGTTACGAACTTATTCAACGTAGGACTGATAGATTTAAACGTGCCCCCTTTTATTAACCTTCTCTCTCTCTCTCTCTAGGTGTGGAAACCTGGTTCCAGCACCCTCCCATACTACTTCGGGTGAGACCTTGGTATGCTCTACAAGCCATTACCGAAAGGGCCAATAGTATAGGGGTTTGTTGGAAAA
The DNA here is from genome assembly GCA_034641835.2 of Pinus albicaulis. Taxonomy (NCBI): domain Eukaryota; kingdom Viridiplantae; phylum Streptophyta; class Pinopsida; order Pinales; family Pinaceae; genus Pinus; species Pinus albicaulis. The sequence continues at coordinate 173,992,050 of CM076571.1, forward strand.
CCTTGACACCAAACCTGGGTCAGGACTCCTCGAGCCAAAAAATGGTTCTATTGGCGGGACATGGAACATTTTGAGAGAGAGATTGGGTAATGCCATGGGGACATTGGCAGCCCATAAAACCTGAGTTAGAAGATTGGTTTGAAAAACAAATCCAGGAATTTTCCCTAAAAGAGAATCGAAGAGAAATATTGTCCACAAAGGATTGGAAGAATAGGTATATCTTCATGGAAGTACACCAAATCTTCTTCATATCCTTCGCACACGAGTTACAAGAGTAGTTAGTTCGATTGACGGATTTTCAAACCTGCTGGAAAGATGATCAAATCACACAGTGGACCCGTGATTTAGTCCGGAAATTGGAAAATACTGGCAATATAATTACCAGGACCATGGGTCATTGGGCTGACAGTATATTGGGCGAATTCGTGACAGAATTTTCTGTTGATCAGTTCATGTCATATTGAAAAGTTGAACGAAGTTTTTTCAAAGTATTTAGAGGTAAGTTATTAAAAGCCTTGTTGTTGTTGATTAAAATGCTATTGAGAAAAAATGGTATCTTGTGTGGCCACACCGAGTGAATGACCTCCGATCAGAGTGGAAGTACAACGCGAAGTGGTAAATACTACTGGACTAATCAGGAAGAAGACAGATTAATATACAACCCAGTAAGGGGGTATAACCATGAAGGGGCTGCGCAAAGAGGAACCATGGCCCCTGCCACATCAACATCAAATATTCACAGGGGTAAGAACTCCCCTACACCTCTGCTGCTGTCCTCAGAAGAAGACATGGCCACGCACATGAAGCTACCTACCTTCATGGGTGAAAGGGATGAAGACATGGATCAATTTTGGTTCATAGTTGAATATGTATGGACTGCACAGAATGGGAACAATGATGCTATCGAACGAGCACATCTATCCATAGAATTTGAAGGAAGGGAAGTTGACTGTTTCATGGGATACGTTGGTCAAAACACGAGTGCATCCATACAGAATATTAAGGATGACCTAAAGTAACAATTCCAGAAGCCCAATTCGTACACTCAATGTGTGGTTGAACTAGAAGTCTTAAATTAAGGACCTACAAAATCTGTCTGGGAAGCTAACCAATGGCTAAAAAAGGTTATTAGTGATGGGGAATTTGTCTATGAAGGTAAGCAACACAAAGAATGGTTCATCGCTATGTTGTTACCACACTTATGTGGGCCCATGGGACAGCAAAAGATCGGATATCAAGAAGAACCACTAGAGATAGCCATGAAGTTAGAAGTTGTGCTTAGGGACAATACGCAATTTGCGGATCTTCAAATCCAAAACTAATTGGAGGAAATGCACTTGGAAATTCAAATTTTTCGAAATGATCGTGGTAAGGAAGCGAGCCAAGATGTTTGGTGGATACGTTCTAAGGGACCAGGTCACTCCAAGGATCAATGTCCATTGTTCTCAGATTGCATGCAGGCTGGGAATTCGAGCTCACTTCAACCCACGAAAATGGTTGGCCCCAGTAGCCTAATGCTATGGTGTGTAGACTATTGGGTAGTAGGAAGACACGACATGGATCATTGGCCACGGTTGGGTGCATATGTACCAGAATTAAAGCAGCACTGGTGCAGGTTTTTCTCATCGGTAGGCCATGACGAACAAAACTGCCGAATCCTTGACCTTATGGTAGATAGAGGAAACTTATACAGGGTTTAGGTTGATCCCTCATCACTGCTGTCTCCATCAGGATGGGGGGATCCCCCATGCGAGGAAGGGGAGGAGGAAGAGGGGCAAGTGCCAGTTGAGGATGTAGACAGTTGATTTTTTATAACTATGGAGATGTAGGACATTTCGCACGCAAATTCCTGGAACCGGCACACTAGTCGTGTAGATATTGACGAAATTTAGACCACGTCATTGAAGACTGCCCAGTGCTAATAGAAAAAATACAAGAAAAACAACAAAAACCTACACAGAACGTGCAAAGAGTTAAGGCAGAACAACAGGATGATGGGCCAAGTATCAATGTAATCACACATAGTGGCATCTCCACAGGAGGGGCTGAGGAAAAGGTGGAAGCCGAGCCATTAATCCGAAGGGCTGAGGATAAAGCAAAAGGTGTAAAACTACAAAGATAAAAAGAAACCTTCATCGAAATGCGGAAGGAGGTAACTAAAGATGAAACACCAACTAGGGGGCATTAGATCCAAGGGAAGAGAGGTAGTCAAACCATTCCTCTAGGCTTGTATGAAGCTACTACACAACCAAAAGGTTGTAGAAAATCTCCAAGCCCTAATAGACAACTGTGCAGGAAGAATTGATCCTCAGTTCGAAGTAAAGACAGTGAATAAGATAGACAAAAAATAAAAAGAGGACGAGACAAGAGATGTGCATGACTGCACAGATTGGGGAATATGAAATGGACCAAGTTATTCTTGACTTAGGTTCAGATGTTAATGTCTTACCTAATCAAACCTAGCAGCGCATGGGTGAACCTAGGATGGAATGGTCAACTATTTAGCTACGGATGGCTAATCAGCAGAACATTATCCCATTAGGAAGACTCACGAAGGTAGTAGTAGATATTGTAGGCATTAGAGTCCATGCAGATTTTGAGGTAATCCAGATAGTAGAAGACGCAGACCCTTAGCCTGCACTCCTTGGTCTAGATTGGGCTATTGACATGGGAGGTATTATTAATTTAAAGAGGAGAAGTATGATCTTTGAAAACAAGGGCACAAGGGTAATTGTTTTGCTAGATCCAGTAGAAGGAAAATGATATACAAAGTCGATTCAAGAAAAGGATGATGCTGATCATATATAAAAATTGACTACCTCAGATGACGATTGGATCAACCCCATAGCTGATGGTGTGCTATGCTAGGAAATATATAGTGAGTGCTTATTTGACTCAGACAAGGAAATTGAAGACTGGAAAAACCAATTGCATGATGTATCTATGCTAAGGTGTCTTAAAATCACTAATAACATCCAATGTATTTCTTCAAAGGTAAGAGAATTTCCCCATTTCGATGACTCTAGTAATATTGACAATTTCCTGGCAGCAATTGAGGCAAGTGTTCCTAAGGAATGGCGGGTCTCGGCCCTAGACTTGGCCATGCGCACAAGCCTTGCACGCTGGCGGTAAACCCATAAAAGAAACCTCCGAGACTGGGAATAATGCCATAGGATGTTAATGTTACGATTCCACAGACCAACTAACCCACCAATAGAACTCTTCTCAGGGTAAGGGGATCCACACATGAATGTGATTCATTGGCTATAAGATGCATATAAGGCCACAAATAATGAATGGGTCCATAGGTTTGTTCACCCATTGGGGCCAATCACAACCTCCTGGTACTTGGACACAGAATTACATCAATGTACTAGGCATTGGAGTACGATGGTTGAGGACTTCGTACGAACGTCTGGACTGGTGGGAGGTACTTAGAAACTCGACGAAGCCTTGCAATACATCAATGCGTTGGTATTCAGTGGAACCTCTGCTAAAGAAACATGTGTCGTTCTTTTGGGATGATGAATGTTAGAAGAGTTTCGAGCTGCTAAAAGAAAAAATGGTGACTACACCTATCTTAATATTTGTGGATTGGGCTAAAACCTTCCATGTCCATGTGGATGCATCAGGATTGCATTAGGGGCTATCCTGGTGCAGCATGGGGAAGGGGATATAGATCAATCGATGGCTTTTGCTAGCAGAAAGTTGTCTAATGCGGAGCATAACTATTCTACCACGGAACGAGAAGGGTTGGCGATGGTATATGCCTTGTAGAAATATAGGCACTATTTACTAGGCGGGCACTTCAAGATGTTCACAGATCACTTGGCCCTGAAATACCTGGTCAATAAGCCAGTATTGGGGGGGGAAATCTGTCGATGGTTATTGATTTTTTAGGAGTATGAATTTGAGATTATTGTAAAGCCAGGGAGGTTGAACGCCAGACCAGACCACTTATCCCGAATTGAGAACGACGAAGACCCAACTAACTTGGATGAAAGGTTGCCTGATGCACAACTATTTTCTATAAAGGTGAGTGACGAGCACTTTTTCGATATCATCCACTTCTTGACTACAATTAAAGCCCCAGATGGGCACTCAGTGCCACAAAAGAAAGAGTTGGTCACCCGTGCATCCGACTTCACTATCATCACATGTCATCTCTAAAAGTTGGGGGTGGATGAGGTACTGAGGAGGTATGTTCTCAAGCATGAAAGTCCAACTATTCTAGCTGAGGATCATGGGGGAGTCACGGGAGGTCATTACGCAAGTAAATCCACTGGGCAGAAGATATTACGGGCCGAATTCTGGTGGCCCACAATACACACAGATGCACATAACTATTTTCGGGCCTGTGGCACATGCCAACGAATTGGGAATCCCTCACGACAGGACAAGATGCCCCTACAGCCACAGATGGCCTTATAAGAATTTGACAAATGGGTCATCGACATTGTAGGCCCCATTCACCTCGTCGAATAGAAGACAGGTTCTTGGTATATCATTACGGCCACAGATTATGTTACCAGGTGGGTAGAGGCTAAATCTTTCAAGGATTGCACTACAGATACAGTGACACACTTTATCTTTAAGAATATCCTGACAAGGTTTTGATGCCCAAAAATCCTGATGAGTCACATAGGAACGCACTTCGTCAATGAAAAAATTAAAGCTCTGATAGAATAATTTTAGATCCACCATGCTAAAGGCACCCCGTACCATCCCCAAGCAAATAAAGCTGTAGAAGAATTCAATAAAATTTTGCAACAAGCGCTCACAAAAGTTTGTAACACACAACGAAGCAATTGGGACGTGCGCATCCCCTGCATACTCTGGGCATATAGAACTACGTATAAGAATCTCGTGGGATGAATAGACTTTCGCATGGTTTACGGGAAGGAAGCTATTATGCCTATGGAACACATTGTCCCCAGTCTATGCATCTCGACCTTCACTAAAATGGTGGACATAAACATCATGGAGGAATGATTGGTGCAAGTGGTAGCATTGGAATAAGACTAGTTCGTAGCCCACTTCCACCAACAGGTTCAGAAGGCGTGGGAAAAACCATGGCATTATAGACATATTCGATAGAAGGTATTTTTGGAAGGAGAACTGGTCCTACTATATGATAGCCAGTTTGCGAAACACCCAGGGAAGTTCTGCCACCACTGGTTAGGTCCTATATGGTAAAGGAAATCATTGACAGAGGAGCCATTGGTTTAATCCCTATCAGGACTCCTCTAGCTGATCAAATGAATATATGGCCAGAGTAGTTGTGTCACAAACATTACGCACAGGGCTGGTGTGTAGAAATGGATGAACAGAGATGATGTGCATGGGGTGTGCTATCTGCGTCGGTGGGATGTGGAGTGGGAAAAACTAGCCATTAGAACGGACTGGGCACTTGGGAAACTGCACTTTCCGTTTGAGGGAGAGGGTTACAGGAAATTAATATGGCGACTTACAAGGACTTTTTACCGTTTCCATAATGATGAAGGGAAATTAAGGATATATGAGCTGGTTTTCCCTCAGGGTGGCTATAACATGGGGATTGTTCAGACTACGGGGCTCACATTTTGGTCTAGCTTGTTGGCCTTCGACTACTATGATATATATCATCTTCTGGATATCCTCATGACTACTAGAACTACACTATTCAACAGTCACACTGCTGAATTTATCTTCCAAGCTATGATGCATGCTACCAACCCCATTGGCCCCCCACCTGAGATGACCTCTGAAGATGAGGGATCTGATGAAGTTTGAGAAGTAACCCCCATAGCGGAGGAAGTATTTTCTACCTCAGCCATGGGGAAAGGCAAAGAGAAACTAAAACAGGCACAGTGGGTGGGCGGAAAGCCTCACACGTCCACCCAGATTCGACACTCCCCTAAGAAATTGCCTAAGAATAAATCACCTGTTGCCCCTCCAAACACCATGGCGCTCATGGCTGAAGGTATGCAAGCGACCCCACTAATGTGGTTACCACGTTATGTTCATCCGCGCAGAACAGCGTCACGTATGCCCAACGTGGATGTTGTCCATTCCTGTCTTTAGAGGCCATTGGTCCCTAAATATGTGCCTCAGCTGGGGGATATGGTGGGCCACCTCACCCACATCAGGTTTGATGATCATGACTAGGGTAACCTAGACACTTTTCCTTTGCTAGCTCCACACTTGTACTTGAAACAGGTCATCAAGGATGGTGTGCCCAAAGTAGAGCCAATGGTTTGGTTCAAGGGACTAGCCAATGCCAGAATTTTGAACTTACTGCACCTTCCTCACTTTAGCCGCTACAACATAACTAGCCTCATCATTTGCTAATTTTTGGCACTTATTCACGATGGCTGCTTATGGTTCCAATTTCGCATACCGATAGTTGCTACTCTCATTCACCACATTAAGAATGGGCCTAATCTGTGGGACGACACAAACAAGAAATTCGAGAATCATCTTGCTAAAACTGTGCAGGACAAGTACACGGTCAATCGTAACAGGCGGGGCTTCCTGATTGATACAGTCAATGACCCTGGCACATGCATGGGTACTCAGATCCTTTCTTGCAAGATGATGTGTAAATGTCAGGCAACAACCACGCCTGCTCATGTAATTCAAGTCGCGGGCCGATGTGAAAATGGTGTCTGCTTTAATTGGTCCCAGTACCTGGTAAAATAATTCCTCGACAATGTGATTGAGGCTCAAGAGCATGTCAAAGCTTTCTACTATTCATGGTTGATCTTTTTGATTTTATTAGTTTCTTGGGAAACCCCGAAAGAAGTAGTATTTCCCCCCTGGAGCCTGGCATGTGCGAAGGGGCACAGTTTGCCAACCTATGGGATTCCAAGGACCCCCAGCGGATTGAGGAAAATAAGACCTTCTGGCTACTCTACGATGGTGCTATCTCTGTAGCCATTGATTCCCAACCACACCTATCCCCAACTGTCTACGACAAGTATAAGCACATCGCTGCATTTCTGGTAACAATGCACAATGTGAAAATTCGGGCTAATAACGAACGTACTTGGCATAGTCTTCCATATATGACTACCAAGGATGAAATTGAGTAAGTCATAGATACATGGCCTATGAAGTGGAAGGTTGTCACCCTGCCCGCTGCCCTCAACGCAGTAGGTATGTTTGGCCACCATGTAGTATCCAAGCCCACCATTCCACTTAGCTCAACAATGACACCGAAAATTCCTACCATCATGCCACAAGCGACCCCTAGAAGTGATACCATACAACCTGAGTCAGACTCCCCGCCAGACTAGAACATAAATGATGAGGAAAATAGAGGTACATCGGTCGTATAGAGTCTCAAACGGCCTTGTAGATTATCTCAAGGGCTTCACAAGAAGTGTAAAGCTAGTAAGATCGGCACCAACGTGGAAGATACCCTAACGGACGATGATCTGGACAAGATTTCTGAGGCAGTCACCACTGTGGCTACTGATCAATGGATTACTTGGGAAGAATAACACAAGAATGCGATGGAAGTTTTGCAGATATAACTGCAGGCCCTCTGGCTCAAATTGGACACCTTTCAAGCAAGCATAAATCAAGCGAGGTAGAATCAAGTGAGAAAGGATCAAGTGGGGTAGCTAGGCTAGTAGGGCCCCGTTACAGCCCTAACAACCACTGTGGACAGTTGACTCTACAAGCTCCCAGTTGCTGCCATTACAATGGAACCCGCTGGCATATGCAACCAAGTCTGGGGATGTCTAGTCGAACTTGATGTTATTTGACTCACCAATGAGCAGCTACGTGTGTTATTTACTACCATCACCTGTGAATTGTAGCACTGAGAGATCTGTGCACAACAACAGCTTAGCGAGGCTGAACAGACTATTGTCACCCATGTTGCTGAAGTTGCCTAGATCCAGGCTGCGCATGTCTCCATTATCACACAGCAAGCTACCTTAGAACATTTGATAAATCAACTATGTGAAGATATGCCAGGAGTGATTCCTTCTTCTGCCGACCCCTAGGCCAAGGCCAAAGGATTGATCACTACCTTGAAGGCATCTCGGACTGAGGTATCTACTGTCAGGGCCAAATTCAAACTTCATATTGCCTCGTTGCAGGCTAAACTCCAACATGAAACCCCAGTGGAGGTATGTACCGAGTGAGCTGCACTAATTACAAAGGCCACGACTACTATCACTATGAAAATCCGTCAGGGTGTCACTCTGCTCGAAAATGCTATGGAAATTTGGTCCCAAGTCCAGAACAATCCTATCCTCCATGAGATCGATTAGGAATTGACTCAGAAGGAATGATACTTTGAGCAGATGGAAGCTAAGATGTGTACCCTTGTTCCAGCTCAGTGCTTTACATGACTTCAAACCAGCCTCGCACTTCACAGTGACATTGTTGTGCTCCAATGCAAAAAGTAGATACTCAGCGACCAATTGACACCCTGGTCGGAGGACACCCTTAAGGTTTCACAGGACATAGACAATGCAGTCTGACAGTTGAACCAGGCTCTTGACAGTGTTACTACTTCCACGGAAGGACCTATATCTCAGAAATTGGTGGAGATCGCGCAGATGGCCACCACGCAGAGCCTTCACATATTTCCTCCACTTATTGTCACCATGGAAAAACTCAAAGACATCATGAAGATCCCACCCATGCTATGAATCAGCATGAGTCACAAGATTGTGTTGGGGGACTATTGGAACAGGGTCTCCTCACCTAATTTTTGTCTAAATTTGTAATATTTTACAATATTTAGTCTAGCACAGGGGTTTAGGATGGGTCAAACACCCCCAATCATTTGTAATGGGTCAAAAGGGTAGGCCAAGGCCCTCCACAAACCATGATTTTTGGACCATAGGATAGCGCAGGCTAGCATGATATAAATAGATGATTAAATTGAGTCTAGAGGTAGAGGAGAATAGAGATAGAATTGAGTTATGAACTGCGAATCAGTTGCATCGATTGTCTCAGTAAGGGCTCCTGCTGGCTATGTGCACGAGCCGATTAAGTAGTATGTAAGTGAAATCTAGTTATAATTGCATGAGAAGACTGATCTTATGATACAGATATTATCCAACACAAAATTCCACTCAAGGAGAATCAGAAGCCTTTCAAATAGAAATTGTGCCAGATAAATCCTATCCAAATTTCTCCAGTGGAGAAGGAGATCAAGAAGATGTATGATGCCAGGATAATAGTCCCAATCAGATACTCTGAATGGGTTTCCAATCTTGTACCTATAAGAAAGAATACAGGTGAGATTAGGCTTTGCACTGACTTCAGAAATCTGAACGAGGCATCTCTCAAGGATAGCTACCATTTACCAAAGATGGAACACATATTACAAAAGGTAGTGGGCTCCAAAAGAATCTCTCTGCTAGATGGGTTTCCATGGTACAATCAAGTGCTGGTACACCCAGCTGATCAACACAAAATGGATTTTACCACCCCATGGGGAACCTTCATGTATGTAAAAAAATCCATTTGGATTAATAAACGTTGGTGCCACTTTTCAAAGAGCAATGGATATTTCTCTTTCAGAAGTAATTGGCCTATTCATCATGATATTTCTTGATGATATTACAGTATATTAGAAGACCGATGAAGAACATTTCACCCATTTGAGAAGAGTGTTTGAGAAATGTAGAAAGCTTGGCCTATCTCTGAATTCTAAGAAATCATTATTTGATCTTGAAGAAGGAAAGCTTCTAGGCCACATCATATCTGAAGAGGGGAACAAGATTGACCCCAGCGAGATTAAGTTCATTCTACAAATCTGTCATCCCAGAAACATCAAAGAACTGAAATCCTTCATTAGAAAGATAACTTTTTTGAGGAGGTTTATACCAAACCTTGCAAAACTCCTGAGTGACCAGAGAAGCTAAGCAGTCCTTCAACCTATTAAAGCAGGCACTTAATACAACATTGGTTCTCATTAGCCCTGATTTCACCAAGGATTTCATCATTTTATGCTTTACATCAGTGCACACGGTTGCTATTGTGTTGCTAAAAAAAACTAAGGATGGACAAGAGAAGCCCATAGAATTTTTCAGTCAACCTTTAAGAGATGCACCGTTGAAGTAAAATATCATGGAGAAGCAAAATTTTTCCTTGATCAAGGTGCTAAAATATTTCAAAGTTTACATTCTGCATTCGCATATCATTGCATTTGTGCCCAATACTATTTCCAAAGACATCCTATCACAGGATCCAGATGGAAAAAGAGGCAAGTGGATTTTTGTCATCTTAGAGTATGATGTAGATATTAGGCCCACCAAACTAATCCAGGGATAAGGACTAGCCAAATTAATGGCTAAAACAAATTTTCAAGAACTGGATATTAACATGATTCATTCATTGGATGAACAAGAGGAGATGGCGACTCCACCTATTGAGGGAGCATACCTAAATTCTCCCTAGTACGTAGATATATTGTATGTTCTATTCTATTTAAATGCTCCTCCTAGTTTGTCCAAAACAAAGGCTAGATTCTTGAAATTAAAGGCTGTAAAATTCTGCATGCTAGAAACTGTTTTGTATTGGAAATATTCTGGGGGCATATTGCTTCAATGTTTGCTTCAAAAAGATGCAGATAGAGTTACAAAAGAATCCCATGAAGGGGATTGTGGAGGTCATCTCTATTGGAGAACCATTACTAATAAGATCCTCAGAGCTGGTTTCTATTGGCCTACCCTTTTCCCAGACACCCAAAAGATGGTAGCCACCTGTCATAAATGCAAAATATTTGAGGGAAAAAGAAATTTGTTGCCTTTTCCTTTACAACCTACCTCTGTTGAAGATCCTTTCCAACAATGGGGTTTAGACTTCATTGGATAAATCCACCCTCCCTCCTCTAACAAGAATAAATGGATCCTCACTGCCGCGGACTATTTTACAAAATTGATAGAGGCCATCCATTCCAGAAATGCTACTAACTCAGTGACTATAAAATTCCTTGAAACCAACATCTTGTCCAGATTTGGTTGTCCTAAGAAAACCATTACAGATAATGTTGTTGCTTTTAAGTCCAAGAAGATGATAGATTTTTGCCACTAGTATCACATTTCTTTGGGGCATTCAATAGCTTATTACCCCCAAGGTAATGGTTTAGCTGAGTCCTCCAACAAGATCCTAGTAAATATCATCAAAAATTTGTTGGAGGATAATAAGAAATATTAGCAAAACAAGCTAATACATGCATTGTGGGCTGATAGATTAACCACCAAGAAATCAGTCGGCATGTCACCATACCAGTTAGTCTATGGAACAAATGCAGTCTTCCCAACATCCCTAGGAGTGCCATCCATGAAACTCATTCAAGAAGCATAGGCTGAATAAAATGATGTGCAAAGAAGAATAAGGCATACCATTCAACTGCAGCAATCCAGACAAGAGGTGTACATTAGAACCCAGGTTGTGCAAGAGAATATGAAGAAGATTTTTGACAAGACGACAAAATCCAATGATTTCAAAATAGGAGATAAAGTGCTAAAATTGGACTCCATTGAGAAGATAAAGGTAAGCATGGAAAATTCAACAACTTATGGAAAGGGCCATACATTATTCATTCTTTCATAGGAGACAATGCCTTTTTCTTGTGAGAAATGGACATAACAAAGTTGTTTGGAGGTCCTGTCAATGGCAGGATGCTAAAACACTATCTCTGCTAAAACATATAAGACTTTCATCATTGTAATTACCATAGCATTACAATTTTGGACCAGGTTGAAGCCCAGAGAGAAGGCCATTAGCCTAGCCTTATAAGCAAGGATGTATATTAAATTTTTTGAAAGTGTTGCAAATTAAAGTGCCACTACTATTGAAAAAAGTTTTGTGCAGTCATACAGCTTAAGCATGATTGTACAAATTTTGAATTTTCTGCTGATAGGATAGGAAATGAAGATTTTCCAAACCATTTAATCTTGGCTTATAAGTAGGTAGGTAGAAAATGGCATTAGTTCAACAACCTAATCTGAACCAATAAAAGAAATAAAGGATAGGTAATAGGTTAGCAATTTAAAATAAAAACGATGTGAGGGTTTAGAAGTCTAAATGCAACCCAAAAGGAAGAAAAATGATTAGAATCATAGGTTGGGTAGGTATGTGTGCAAATGAGATATTAATACTATGAGCATGTCTCTAGTTTTCAGTTTCAGGTGGCTTTTTTAGTCTCAGTATCAAGTGTGTTTTAGACCTCAGTTTGCAGAAAGCATCGCCATCACCCCAAAGGTTGCAGCCACAGAAGTTGTAGCAAATCAGGCTGCAAGGTTGGGATCATCCTAATGGATCAGGCCACTAGTCCATGGTGTTCATAACACCTCCTGAGGAAGCGGCCTTCCCTAGTTGGAGCCACTATTAGACTCCTGTATTTCACAGTATTACAAGGTGGTCGATTATTGATTAGATTTTTCATTACTGAAAATAACATTTTATGGCTATCATTTATTTTCAGAGAAAGAAAGGGAACTCCTGGCTGTAAAGATCTTCAAAGGAGTCAATCTTCCTCTCCGCCCAATAGAAGGAAGGACATGTTGCTGACAAGGTGTGATGGGGATCAAACTTCATTTCTACCCTCATTCCATTTCATTTCATCCACCCTCTTTTACCCCTCTCATTTCCACCATATTCTCCCATGCTCTAAATCTCATTCAAACCCTCCCAATAAAACACATATATAACTTTCAAGGCTTATTATTTTATAAACCCACTTATATAAAAGGCTTAAAGTGTTAAAAGTTACAAGCTCTGCCACCCATCGAACAGTTGTATGATATGAACCGTAAACTTTACCTTTTCATTTCTTTTCCCTTGCTCTGCTTCCCATTTCCAGATCGTGATTGAAGTGGGGCCCCTCATCACATTTCGTAGATTTTACGTGTTTTGCATTGGAAACTAAAATCTAAATGTTGCAATCGCCGATTGTGATTGCGATATTGCATCACATTTGACTTACCATTGTGCGTGCCCACAAGTCTATCCATTTAGTTTTGCGATGCAATAAGCCGGCCCCACCTCCGCAGCTCTATTCCCGCTTCATAAGCCATTTCAATAGATATGAATACCATATAAATTCCATAATACTTAGCGCTTTAGACCTTCCACCAATTCAAAAAAACTCCACCGCATTGCCAGTGGGTCCCTCTGCCCCGCATTTCGCAAAGTTTAAAAGTTAACCCCTGCAGCTTATAACTAAAAACTATACATGGAAATGTGCGCTATGGTCGTGGTCCCACTTCCACCCTACCCCGTCACTCATCTCCTCCCCCACACATCTCCCTTCGCATATCGCGCATCACAAGTCTTACAAGTTAGCTACCTAGTTAAATGTTAAAAATTCCGAAGTGCAATATGCAATGCAGTGGGGCCCAATCGCAAATCGTGTGTCACAAGTTCTAAAGATTAAAGTGTGAACAATAAATGTTAAGACCTATGCTGTGTGAAGTGCGAGGTTGGTTCGGATGCATACGATGTTGGCGCGGATGCGATGTATTTCAGAGCAAAGGCAAAAAGGATTTTAGGTCTAGGTGAATGGTTTTTTACGTTGTTTCGCTTCAAAAAAGGGTTGAAAATAGTCCAAATGTCTCCAGTAGCAAAAGGACAGTAAAGGCCAAGTCGGGCATTTATGCCGAGATCGAACAATGGAGACTAAAGGTGCAACAGGATGCACGAGCACCGACACCAATCAATGAGACGTGGCCAACACTGCATTAGATTAATTACTAAATGCCAATTTTCTGCAAAACAAAGCCAGATGTTAGAGCCTCCATTGGATACCTCTTCGAAACCATCACAGCTGCCTCCAAACCACTTTGTTGATTCACGAAGAGCCACCTGAGTTTTTCATTCTTGAAAAATTACCATAATAAATTCTACAGACGGTGTTCATCATAGATATTCGTTGTTTAGGACCTGAATGGCCACACTTTTCTAATTTCAGTTTCCTTGTAATAAATAAAGATTGCCAAAGTTGATTAGGGAAAATCAACTTAGTTTTTAGTTAAATACTGCTAGAATTATCATTAGCAAGGGTTGGATATTTGATCACCTATATCGTAAGAACTACTATAGGAGCACTGCAATTTTTGAAGCTGGACATCGATAATCAAAGACCAGCTACATGATTCTTGAGCTGTGTTAAAATGGTGATCTGTTTCTTCTTTTCTTAAATGTTTCCATCGTTTTCTCTACTGTGTACCCACTCATCTAATTGTTGATTAGAAATTTTAGATTAAGATTTTTTGTTAGAGTGCCTTAATTCTGCTTGCATTTACAATCTGAATGTTTTCTGTTGAAGCCTCATTAAATAATTCTTAAATTCTCTTTAGTCACTACTGAACCTTACTATTTCCTTCACCTCATAATTCATACAGCTCTTAAATTCCATTCAACACAGTTAACTTGCCATGTGATTCGTTCTTGATGTTGATGTGCCATCCCAACCTTTGACTCCATCACCCAATGGATTAGCCTCTACAGCCCTATCTGTCCACCCACAAAATCAATCAAACAAACAACCCCACCATCGTAACTAGCCTAATATCAGTGCTTATAACCAGCAAGTTAAATTGATTTAAATCATAAAATCGAGAGAGCCCTCTCTGAGTCTAGGAAGGCTAGGTCCTAGACTACAAGTGGTTTTATTTTGTGTTTTATAGTTTATTTTTTCCAATATTCTGAATTATAGGGTGCTAACATCGTCGTCAACCAAACTGCTACAACCGTGTGACTGTTACTGATGCTGATGTGCCACGTCCTCTGTCATCTGTCAACTCCGCCTATCACATCTCTTCCCTCTACCATCCTGTTGCATAATGAATGGTTGAGCGGTTATCCAATGGACCCACGAAAACTCAACTGTCACCCCAAATTACATGTTAAAGCCCAAATTCACCGCTACAGCAGATTTTTCCTTACTGATGTTATTGAGTTACTACAGGTGTTGTATTTGCAGATATCTATAAAGAAATCGTGGACCAACCACTATTGCCGAAGGGTTATTGTTCATCAAAGGATAGATTATCAACGCTTTATGAGCCTGATTATAGTTCTCATTTCCACTGATGCAGTTCTGATCCTGGGCCCCTTCAGTCTTATCCCTTTTGTTGGGGTCCTATGATTTAGCAGATTGGCATACTAAATGACAAGGCAACATACAAACCAGTCTTTAGAGTTCTAGGATCTAGCCCTCCTAGTCTCAGAGAGGGATCTCTCAATATGTTTGTAACGATATAGCTTTATGATTTTAAGAGGTTGATTTTAGGCTAGTTATTTAGAGCAAGTTTGTTTGTTTTGGGTTTGGTTGGTTGAACATGAATGATCTAGGAAGCATAGATAGAAAGGGTAAATATCAGAAACATTGGGAAATGGAGTCAAGAAGAAGTTATAACAAGCTTAATCAATGGATATGGGATATCAAAGGGTAAATATAACTTGTCCAGTGGATCTTGGGATTGGTGGATAAAATGAAATGGACATTAAGGATTTAGAAGGAGAAGTAGCACTTATCAACAAACGGACTTAAAACATTATTAGAACAAGGAGAGGCATTTCATAGACAGGGCTAAACATAAATTCTAGAAACCACACTTCAACAAATAACATTATCAAGACAACTTTTGAAATGAGATCAAGGAGTCAAGGAATGCTCTATTTCGTCCAAAGATTTCACCTTCAAGGAATTTAGAAAACATTCAAGATTCACCAATAACTGCATTCATAGAAGAGGGAACTCATAGACATCTAAGACTGCAATTATAAATACCTTCAAAATAATTATCTCAGCAAAAACAGAGGGTAAGATCAGAACAAACCTCGTTGGCAGACTGTAAACAATGGTACTTTAAAGGGAGTCTTTAGAAACAATTTTCAAGTGGCAGCAAGCAAGCAGGGAAAACCATAAATCATTCTTGAGGCCAAATATTTGAACTATTCTTGAAATAAACAAGCTTAATGATTGAAAAAGAAGTCAAACTACTCAATAAAACCTTCAGCAGATGAAAACATAAAGACAGTGAAGATAAAATAGGTCTAAGGTGCTTCTAGGAGACATTTCTTAGCCTAAAATTTTTACTCTACTGTAAGTATAGACTGATGGAACAAAATGGAAAACAGGAAATAACACTAACAGATCAGAATACATCACCAACAGCCATGTTCAGGGATCCAAAGATAGAGCCTTCTCATTAACAAATCATGTCAAAACATCATCTGTCTTCCAAACCTTCAATTTCTTCTTAATCTTCAGCCAGATTATGTACAACTGCAAAGAGTTCGAATGCTAGCAACCAACCCCTAACAAAGAGCTCCTCATAGAGTATTTAAAGAAGAATGAAGGGGTGGAACTCTTTTTAGGTTTCAAAATGTTATTAATTACAGAGTAAATGTATCCCTAGCCTCGAAAACTACACAGGGCAGAAGGTAGGAATGAGTTGCACTACTTCTATGTTTTAATAACTTTGTCTTTACTTCATGAGGATAAAGTAGGTGAAAGGAATGGGTTTTAAGGTTTTCCCATGTCTTACAATAACTGTTCTGACAGTCAAAAGATGTTCTGTTAGTGTGATAACTATCAGAGTGTCTTTGTAGGTGAAAAATAGGCTACAGGTGTCCTTTTTCTTTCTGGAGGAGTAACTGCTTCAGTGATCTGGCATTTTCAAGCGGTCCTTTGTTGGTTTGCCTATCTTTGATATTTCAAACACTGAATTAGGCCTTTGATTTGGCTTTAGGCCTCCTTTAATCATCTTTCAGGCTTTTTTTCACTTTTTGCTAACTGTTTGATCCTTATTTTACTTGTCTGTCTTTAAACTATGTTTTAACCATAAATTGTGGAATAAGCCTTTAATCTTCAATTTTTTCACTTTAATCCCTTTATCTTTAATCTTCTGGTCGGTCTTCATTGTTCTTCATTTATCTTTAATTCTTTACTGACAATTTCTTTCTTCGTATACAGATGGCCTGCACTGGAGGGTTTCTTTACATAACCAATGCTCATAAAACACTAATTAAACTTTGAAATTCAACCCCTCGGCCCTTTGCCATTGTTTCCCTGGCTGTGGGAGACATTTAACACCATTAGCCACCATAAAAACTTGCAAAACAAACAAACTGGTTATAAAATCCTATGCATGTGGATTAACTGCTTCAGAAGGCTCGGCAGAGGGCGAAAGAGTAGTGCAGAAGGAGGAGAATGCATCAGGGTGGATTCCATTGAGGAAACCATGAAAAATAGGGTTCAAATATGCTTGTGGCGTGAAAATAGGAATAGGTTGTTTTGGAAAATCGGAGATGCTTTCTGCGCGGGGTGAGAGCAGTAAGTGGTTTTGGGTGGGGGGAACACGATACGTGTCAATGGCTAACACGCATGCTTTTGAAAACTGCCTATTTCACGCTCGATATGCACGTTCGGAAGGTCTATTGAAATGGAATGCGAAATGGCCCAATAGCCATTAGATCTTCAGGTTGGAGATCTAAGGCTGAGAATGAACATGACAAGAGATAAGATGTATGGCGGAAAAATGAGGTGGGGCCAAGGTGACGTAAGCCAATTTGTCGTGTAGCGGGGAGGCTTGAAGTCGGGTAAAACCATATGTGTCGTTGGATTTCAGTGATAAAGGGTTATAATCACAGTGGGGTGATTATATAAAGGGAAAGAGGCGGAAGTGAGAGGGGAGTTAATGGTCATCTAATCTAGGGGCATTAGGTTAGATCGATGGTGGAGATTGATACGGAGGGGGAAATAATATGAGGGAGGGGGGGGGGGGGGCTCTCTAATTGCATTTCGGATTTTGTGTCTGGATACAAAGATTTTGGGGGTTCTTTACATGGGAAAAGGGATTTACAAGAGCTGCGGGAAGGATCATGGGGAACTGTCAGATTGGGGAGACGGACAGTCTAGATTGGACTGCGGAGATCGGGGATTAAAAGTAGTGGAAGAGGGGTCAGTGGGACGATGGGAATGTGATGAAGCAAGGGTCGTTGATCTTGAAACAGGATCAACGGTGGATATGGAATCGGGACTTTGCGTCGGTGGGGGAAAAAATAATGGGACACGAAAACTGCGATGCGCCAATTAGCGATGGGTGATGGGCGTGGAGTGCGATGTGATGGCGAAGTGCGAGAGCTGTCGATCTTGAAACAGGATCAGCGGTGGATATAGAATCGGGATGTCGACATATCGGCGGAGTAGGGGTCTAGGAACATTGCAATGGGGAATGCCAATATGTGATGGTCAAAGCGATAGCGAAGTGCGATGCGATGGAGTGATCGGGACTTCGCATCGGTAGAAAAAAGTTTAACAAAGGAAAAAGGTCGCGGGGAAAGGAAAAAAGGCTGAAATGCGATGGGCTTAGCGTTCTCGTCGTAGGGCTTGGTTTTATTGCGGCGAAAGGGGCTTGGTGCTTAAACGGAAGGGGCTTAAGGCCTAAAAGGAGCAGAAAAGGTTTTTCTAAAGTTTTTATGGGTTTTTTTATGGATTTTTCAGGTTCCAGGTGAAGTAAACGGATTTTTCAAACCAAGTAAGAAAGGGTTAAATGGTTTTAAAAGGGTTTTTAAGGAAAATAAAGGTAAATGAGGGAGGAAAGGGGGATTTTTAGAAGGGATGAAGGATAAGAAAAGGGGAAAATTAAGTGATATGGGGGGAATGAAAATGATGTAAATGGGGGGAATGTAAAATGATGAAAATGATGTAGATGGCTAACAGTGGCTCCACTTGTGGAGGACAACTATCCTTTTAGGTGTCGAGAACCCTAGTTTATCAATCTCTAGCTTTTAGTATACCAATGCCTCATCCATTGGGCAGAATCTCTTTGTTCTCTTGCTAATTTTGTTTGTATTTCTTCAATGACCTGCAGCATGAAAAGACTTTAAGACAACACCTCTACCTACCCAAACTACTTGTCCTAGCATTTTTTTCTTCTCCCGAGTGCAATTGGACTGGCATCTCTTTTACATATTATTTTTGAAAATAGAAAGATAAAACTATCTAATGCTACCCTTATTTCTTCCAAGAGTCCAGATTAAACAGCTAGACTCTAAATCTTCTCTACCTAATCTACTATTTGTCAAGATTAAGCTGTTTAACAGATCTGCATTCTCTATATTCTAAAACAGAAATTTAAACACAGTCAAATCAGGATTAGACTGTCTAATTTGCTATGGTATCTATGGTTGTATGTACAAGCTGCACATAGAATTTATTTGTAGAAAATTGAAACAAAATTGTGAAGGCTTAAGATCTAAAAATAAAAGACATCCTTCTTTCTTCTTGGCTCAAGTTTTGATCTATTTAGAGCCATCTTTTTTTTTTTTTCTTTAGTTTAGATTTTGAGCATATTTGAACCGTTCTTTCTCTATCCTAATCTATTCTACTGATAAGCCAAGATTAAATAGTTTGGCACATCTTCTTCACTAAACTATCAGCAGTAAATTGAAATCTATCTAGTCATGATTAGGTTGTATGACTAAATTGTAGTGCTCTTTCAAGTAGTGGAATTTAGGCTTGCACACTTTCAGATTCTCTTTTTTTTGGGTATGGGGCTATATCTTTCTTCTTTTTCTGATCTACCCTCTTTTTCTCCGTTTATATGGTTTTTGTATTTTTTTTTTTTAAATTTTTCTTTCTCATAGCAAAAAACAAAAACTAACTAAATGCTCAAAGGCTGAGCTTTATTGCATTCCTATCTAACCTAATCTAACTCTGAAAAATTTACATGTTTAGTTGGTAAATTCTCTTTTCCAATACATCCAGTCAATCAGATGGTTCCATGACTAGTCTTTGCTCATCACCTTGAGCATGTTGGATAGATAGGGCCACTCCCATTTCCCTTGTTTTTTTGCAGCAGTTCTAAAAACTTTTATTGCTTTTGGTAATATACTGCTTCTAACAACCTTTATCCCTTCTTCAAATATCTTCAGGAAATGAGCAAAGGGATCTTGAAATAATACCTGGTTGTGAATATTTGGAAGATAGGTTTCAACCAAGCTTACTTTTTCCTCCACTGGATCAAGCTTAAGATTCTTTTGAGAAAGAACTTCTTCCTCATCTTCATTATCATCTGAGTTGGAGGACTCATCATATATTGCAATACTATCCTCTTGTAGTCCTGGTATGCTCTGATTCAATGGAATGTACTCCGTGAAGAGATCCTCATATTCTTGAGAAAGGGTATCTTTTATTACCTCAACCCTTTCAGGAAAAGGCTCCTTATCTTCATCCTGCTCAAGAAATTCCTCTTTCTTCTCAACCTCATCATCACAAATGACATATTGCTAACTCCCAATTATGTGAAAGCTATTTTTGATGGATTGAATTGTTTTATTACTACTTTCAAGCTGATGATAATGAAATTCATGACACCAATCAACTGTCGGTAGCCCTGCATGATTAGTTTCTACTTGAAGCTCATCATCATCATCAGACTGATCAAAGATTGGAAAATCATTAGTATAAACAATCTCACCAATCAAATATATCAGGTTATCAGTTTTTTTTCTTTGAGTTGTTCTACAAGTTTATTTTCTGGTTCAAGAAAACAAGGTTCAGTAGGTAGATGAGCAGAAGTGTTTTGTTCAAATGAAGTTTTGAGGGCTGGCTGTTTTTTTAATATTTGGTCAATTTCTTCTTCTATCAAAAGAGGAGGAATTTTTATTTTTCTTTGGATAGAAGTACAACAGTCCTCTTTCTCTTATGTCTTTGAGGCTGGATATCTTCTTGAGCCTCTCCTAGTGAATCATTACTTGTGCGTGCAGGAAGACCTTGAGGACTTTCTTCTTTTTCCTAATCTTTCTTGCTCTCAAACAACTCTTCTTGATCTCTGTGATAGTCAATTTGAGGCTCATGTTTTGCTTCTGTTACATCATCAGGATGCCACTCTCCTCTTAAAATCTAAAATGAGTTATAACATAGAGGCAGAGTCCCTATATGTGTTGATTTTTCTTCTATTTCAGGTTATGTGTTTCCTAGGAGGCTTATTGTTTCCTCAAAACACTGCTCACTTTTTACAATTGCAGTTTGGTCATAAAGATCTCTTAACAGCATAATACAAGATAAATGTAAGCTGTCAGGACTTTCTTGACAATATTCTTCATTGTTCTCACTGTAATCTTGCTCATCATACATATTTTTCTTGTTGTATATGTCTTGTAGTGGTTGAGTTTGTGTTTGATTAGGAGAAAGCATGGGTTGTTCTAGATAATCAATATTTGTATTAGCCTTATGCCTATCGAATCTTTTACTAAGTATCTACATCATTTTTTTCATTTTGTCCAATAATTCATTTAGTTCTACTTCTCTATCTATACTTAGATCCATGTTTGTAAAAAAGAGGTCACCGTATCTTTTCAACCAGTTCAAGGTCTTCTACTAGTGGAGTCATTAGGTCTCTTGGAGGTTGTGGAGTTGCCAGGAGGAAGATTTGAAATTTTCTGTCCACCAACAACATGATTGGGTTTGCTCAATGCATTCCCAGGGGAGTTTACAAGGACTGGTAAAGTAATAGGCCTATTGGAGGCCAGTGGAGTCGCCAAGTGGAATTTTTTAGCTTTTCTCAAGGTAAGATGTTTTATGGTCCACCACCAATGTTTATTATGAAACCAATCTTAAATGTTTTTGGGTTTTCTGATTTTTTGTGGTTGTTGAAGGACTAATGAGTCTATAAGAGCTTGCTAGGCAACTATGAACTCAGATGTCCCACCGTGATCATCAAAATGTTAGGGTCCTGTGATTTAGCAAATTGGCATACTAAATGATAAGGCAACATATAAACTAGTCTTTAGAGTTCTAGGATCTATCCCTCCTAGTCTCAGAGAGGGATCTCTCAATATGTTTGTAAGGATATAGCTTGATGCTTTTAAGAGGTTGATTTTAGGCTAATTATTAAGTGCAAGTTTGTTTGTTTTGGGTTTGGTTGGTTGAACATGAATGATCTAGGAAGCATAGATAGAAAGGGGAAATATCAGAACCATTGGGAAATGGTGTCAAGAAGAGTTATAACAAGCTCAATCAATGGATATGGAATATCAAAGGGAAAATCTAACTTGGCTGGTGGATATTGGGTTTGGTGGATAAATGAAATGGACATTAAGGATTTAGAAGGAGAAGTAGCACTTCTCAACAAAGGGACTTAAAACATTATCAGAACATGGAGAGGCATTTCATGGACAGGGAAAACCATAAATTCTACAAACCACACTTCAGCATAATAGTATCAAGACAACTTTTGAAATGAAATCAAGGAGTCAAGGAATGCTCTATTTCATCCAAAAATTTTGCCTTCAAGGAATTTAGAAAACATTCAAGATTCACAAATAACTGCATTCATAGAAGAGGGAACTCCTAGACATCTAAGGCTGTAATTATAAATACCTTCAAAACAATTATCTCAGCAAGAACAGAGGGTAAGATCAGAACATACCTCTCTAGTAGACTATAAACAATGGTACTTTAATGGGAGACTTCAGAAACAGTTTTCAAGTGGCAGCAAGTAAGCAGGGAAAACTGTAAATAATTCTTGAGGCCAACTATTTGAACTATTCTTGAAATAAAAAAGCTTAAGGGTTGAAAAAGAAGTCAAACTACTCAATAAAAACTTCAGCAGATGAAAACATAATGACAGTGAAGAGAAAATAGGTCTAAGGTGATTCTAGGAGACATTTCTTAGCCTAAACTTTTTACTCTACTGTAAGTATAGACTAATGGAACAAAATGGAAAATAGGAAATAACACTAACAGATCATAATACATCACCAACAGCCATGTTCGGGGATCCAAAGATAGAGCCTTCTCATTAACAAAACATGTCAAAATGTCATCTGTCTTCCAAAACTTCAATTTCTTCTTAATCTTCAGCTAGACTATGTACAACTGCAAAGAGTTCGAATGCCAGCAACCAACCCCTAACAAAGAGCTCCTCATAAAATATTTATAGAAGAATCAGGGAGTTGGAACTCTTTTTAGGTTTCAAAATGTTATTAATTACATAGTAAATGTATCCCTAGCATCGAAAACTACACAGGGTAGAAGGTAGGAATGAGTTGCACTACTTCTCTGTTTTAATAGCTCTGCCTTTACTTCCCGAGGATAAAGTAGGTGAAAGGTGAATAAATTTGAATAATAGCTAAATTATTCACCGAGATTATCCTGATTACACACTATTTAAGCTTCATGCATAATACATAACCTCTTCTACAATTGATCATCAATATGCGGAAATAGAAGCAGTCACATGCGCACATTAAAACATAATCAAGCACACATATCAACACAATATGTAATGGGAAAAGCAATAGCTGAAAACCCCCAACTATCTGTATATTATAATGATAGAGAACATGTAACAATACATAGCACAAAGCTCTCACAGCTCTCAGCACTATCTCACATGCTACACACAAACTAGCACAGATTTGAACAAATCACAGGTTCAAATCTCCTCCACAAATGCACTTTTGCCTCTCTTGTGCAATCCAAGATATGTAGTCAGATCTTCCCCGATCCCTGGCTTGTGCGCAATCCTCATTGGCAATCTCCATCAATGTGTGTGCAAATCTCATGCACGGCTATAGTCTGGCGATAGGTAGACTCACACTTTCACGCACCTCTAACAACCTGGTCTCCTTGAACTATTCATGCATTGCGAGTTAAGCGGCGATGTATTCTTTAGTTGATTTATGAGTTAATAATTAGTGAATTAATTAATAATTAATTCACACCACTCATTACTAGTGTATTTATCAGTTAGACTAAATACAACTAGTTCAACTAAGTTAAACTGAACACAACTCCATCAACTGTCTCATTAACTCCACCAAACTTTGCCACATGAGTTCTAACTGAAGTCAACCATGCAATAGCTCAACTAACCCCTAGGAATAGCGTAATTCCTTCTGTCAGATGCATGTGCCACATCCGTAGCTCAAACTAAAGTGCTCCAAGAGGATAAGATAATTTTTATAGTCCAAATATTATTAAGAGCTAATAATATTTGACTGTTCTATTTTTAGCTCGACATTCTAAAAATAGAAACCACCCAATATCTAAAATAGAGGTCCATCTATTTTTACCAACTCGACCAATCATCCATAAATAGCATCCTGCAACTCATAGACCATGATCCATATGTGTAAAAATAGACATAGTCTAAAAATAGACTTTGCGCCAAAATAGCCTGCGGGCCCACTTAGTGAAGGCGACTTCATTTCACTAAGCTCCATAATCTTGTTGCATTTTCAACACTCCCTCTCAGCAGATATGGATTATCTCCAGCCCCTATCCACGCCCTCTGTGGTATTCTAATTTGCTCCTGGTGAGCGCCTTCGTCAAGATATCAGCATCCTGATCCTCCGTGGGAATGTATGAAAGATAATCTAGATTGTCATACACCGATATGATGATACGGATGAATATGTTTAGATCTATCAAGGAATATCGGGATTAACCAAGAGGCGACGGCAACTCAAGCTATCACGTTACAGCCCATGAGGCTCCTCATGGTGGAACTTCAACAACTCGACCAGATCTTCCTCATCCATATAGCCTCGCATGCGCCCAAACTTCGTCGCCATATAATCGCCGAACCGAGTGCCATGGATTCGCTCTCGCTATACCAAGAAACTACTCATTACTCCGATATCAAGACCTTCCGTATGTGTCAGTCTGAAGGCCTTCGCCCACCCGTATCCATGAAGTCACATAGCTTCACCCATCCTCCTATCTGCATCACTAAACCATCCCATGTGCTTCTTTTATAAATGCACATATGCTTCTTCCTTCCGTAAGAGCTTGGTAGCTTAACCATAGCTTGTGAAAGTTGGTTAACAGCATAGCATATGTCGGGTCGTGTATTGAACAGATACATAAGCGACCCCACCAACTGTCGATAAACAGTGGCATCCACTACCTCCGCCGAAGCAGCATCCTCCTTCCTCCAACCACCAGGAAGAGGAGTATCAACAGGCTTGCAGCCATGCATGTTGAACTTCTCCAGTATCTCCCGGGCATACTTACCCTGAGAAACAAACAGTCCATCACTGCGCTGCCAAATTTCCAATCCCATGAAATAATGAAGGAGGCCCAAGTCCTTCATCTCAAACTCTCTAGCAAGATCCTCCTTGCATGAAAGTATCAACAGCTCATCACCCGTCAAAATCAGATTATCTACATACAGTACAATGATCAGCAACTTCCCCTCCACCACAATCTGGTACAGGTTAGGATCCGCCTCACTCTTGGAGAATCCAAGTCCAAAGGAAATAATCGTCTATCCATGTGTACCAAGCACGAGGGTGTTGCTTCAACTCCATACAAGCTTTCTTGAGTTTCAGGCCACATGCGACTCACTAAGATCTCGAAACCTTTGGCTACTTATGTACACCCTCCTCAATGACTCCGTTGAGAACACAAGCCATACATCCATCCGATGGATGTGCCACCCCATCCTCAAGGTCAAGGAGAGCTAGGATCGTCCGTATGGAAGAATACCTTGCGATAGGTGCAAAGGTCTCCTCATAATCGATCCCCTCTATCTGTGAGAAGCCTCAGGTAACAAATCTTTCCTTGTACTTCTCCACACTCTTGTCAGCCGCCTGCTTCACTTTGTAGATCCATCGCGAACCCACCACTGATTTCTCCTGCCTTGGGACACCGCGCAATCGTTTCTCTCTTCGACAATCGAATCATACTTTCCCGCTTTCCATCACTCATGGCATCTACCCATGCGGGGTCCTCCACAGCTTCCTCAAAAGAGGATGGCTTTGTTACAACACATTTTCTCACAAGAGCCATGTATCCAGTGTACCGGTCCGGTGACTGTCTCTATCTGCACTGTGTTGTAGGTGGTCCTACAACCTTCTCTGCATCTTGAGCTGGGCCGCCCGCCCTTCGTAGTGTCTTTGCGCCCTCCCGATACAAACGATAGTTTATGTTTCTTCCACTCCATGAACTTCCTCTTATGGCTGATCCACATCTTGAAGCTCATCCTTAGGAACTAATAGCTCCTCCTCTGCATGCAAGTGTGGCTCCCTCTCAAGCGAACACTTCATGGCTTTCTCTTCCTGAAATTTGATATCCCGTCGCACAACAGTCTTGCGACTGTCTGGAAAATACACACGATAATTGTGGGGCATATCAGTGTACCCCACAAATATCCCAACCTCTGCGGTTAGCTCCAGCTTCTTCCTGGCATCCTTCGTCACATGCATGTAGACAGGTGAGCCAAAAATCCTCAAATGGGAAATATCAGGCCTCTTGCCAGAAAACGCCTCCTCCGGTGTACTCATGCCAAGTATCTTGTGAGGAAAACGGTTCTGCACATATACTGCAGTATTGCATGCCTCCACCCACAAGTGAATGGGTAGGCCCTGATCATGCAACATCACCCGTGCAGCACCCACGATTGTTCTGTTCTTCTGCTCAGCAACCCCGTTCTACTGTGGGTTATGGGGTGCTATGAGCTCTCTCCGAATTCCTTCTGCACTGCAAAAGTCCTTGAATTCAGCAAAGATGAATTCACCACCATTGTCACCCCTAAGAGCCTTCACATGCTTCCCCGATTCCTTCTCAACCAGCTCCTTGAACTCACAGAACTTTGAGTATGTCTTCCTCTTCTTCTGCATGAAGAAGATCCATCACTTCCGAGAAAAATCATCAACAAACATCACATAGTACCTGTGCTTTGCTGTCCAAGCTACTCAGAAAGGTCCACACACGTCTGTGTGGATTCTCTCAAGGATCGTCATGGCGTGAATATCCTTCTCGTGAAAGGTGGCTTTCACAAATTTTCCTAAGGTACACCCCTTGCACTAATCTGACTGTGCAAGAGTGCCCTTAGGAAGCCCAGTAGAAATCTGATGCAGTATCTTCAAAGTTCCATGGTGAAGGTGGCCCAATCTCCGGTGCCACAGCTCGCCATCATCCCAGCTCACCACTCCTTCCGCCTTGCATGCCATTGCTACGCAACCATCTACTGGAAAATGATAAAGGTTCTTGACTCGAACCCCTATCTTCCGGGTTTCTCCAGTTGTCTTACTGCGTAGGAAAACCTTTCCCTCACTGAAGACAACATCATACCCCTTGTCTTCCAACATCGCCACAGAGATCAGATTCTTCTTCAATCATGGAACATGCATCACTTCCTTCAATACGAAGGGTTTACCAGACTCCCTCTCAAAGGAAATGGTACCGATACCGGTCGCACTGTATCTACCATCATCGCCCATCTCGATGTGCACTCCAAGATCTTTCTCATCCAGATCTAAAAACAAATCTTGATCTCCAGTCATGTGAAAAGACGCACCACTGTCCAAGAACCATACTGATCCCATCACACTTGAGACCAAGCATGCGATCAGTGAAAAATCCAGCTCAAACTGGGAGGCTAAGGCCTCTCCCGCTGCAGATCCAGCAGCATGCTTATTTTTCTTCTTCTGCGGACAATTTGTGGCATAATGTCCATGCTGGTGACAGTGAAAGCACTTCACCTTGGACATGTCTTGCCCTCCTCTTTCGGCACTGCATTCAAGAAGCCTTGCTCTCTCCTTTCTTTTCGCGCCCAAAGTGAAATTTTTCATCGACGTTTCGATGAAGATCCATCCCTGGTACTTCGCCTTATCTCCTCTTGCACAAGATCCGACCAAAGTCGCTCCCATCCTGAAAATTTCTCCCGACCATTGACAGAGTCCTGATAGGAATGCCAAATCTTCAGAAGCCCAAGGAGAGCCAAGCTCACCAATTCCTCATCATCAAAAGTCACCCCCACACTTCCCAGCTCATCCCTACATTGGGTGAACTTCATGAGGTACTTGGGCATACTGTCGCCTTTCTCCATCTTTATGTTTCTGAGTTTATCCTTGAGCGCCAACTTCCTCTGGTCGCTCTTGCTTTGGAATAAATCTGTCAAGGATTTCCACATCGTTATGAGAAGCTTTTCCATGCAAAATGGATATAATGTGGATCCTTCAGAATCCTTCACGCCTCCAATAGAATCCTTCGACATTTTTTCCTATCTTTTGCCAAGCCTCAACTTGAAAGATCAATAGGCTTTGGGACCTCAAAGATTCATGACCCTTCCACCGTTATGATCTAATACCACCTATCCGGCTCCTTCCATGTAACATAATTCGAATCGCCCTCAAGGGCATATTCCAGTCGCAAACCGTTGAAAGACATTTCAACTCCGGCACCAAGAAAACAAACTGCTGCAAAATTCGAATTCCAAGCTCAAAACTCCAACTGCTTCTCGATCTAAAACCCGTGAGAACAAAGTATTTCTAGCACATATATCGACTATAGGGGCATTTATTGGATATATCACCTTTCAAGGAAAGGATGGATCCAGAGGCTACCTGGCCCGATTACAGACTCTGTCTACCGAAATAAATTGTAATCACCGTAATAGATCCGATGATCAATTCTCGCTCTGATACCATGTAGAAATTTGAATAATAGCTGAATTATTCACCAAGATTATCCTGATTACACACTATTTAAGCTTCATGCATAATACATAACCTCTTCTACAATTGATCATCAATATGCGGAAATAGAAACAGTCGCATGCGCACATTAAAACATAATCAAGTACACATATCAACACAGTATGTAATGGGGAAAGCTGATAGCTGAAAACCCCCAACTATCTGTATATTATAATGATAGAGAACATGTAACAATACATAGCACAAAGCTCTCACAGCTCTCAGCACTATCTCACATGCTACACACAAACTAGCACGAAAGATGAACAAGTCACAGGTTCAAATCTCCTCCACAAGTCTGCCTGCCTCTACTGCGCAATCCAAGATGAGTAATGATGAGATCCAAGTTTGAATCCCACTAGCTTCAACTGCGAAATCCTCATTGGAAATCTCAATCAATGTGTGTGCAAATCCCATGCACAGCCATGGTCACAACTGATAGTCACACTCACCCTTTCACCCACCTCTAACACTGGTCTCCACTGAACTATCCATGCATTGCAGTTAACTGATGTGTTCTTTAGTTGATTTATGAGTTAATAATTAGTGAATTAATTAATAATTAATTCACACCACTCATCACTAGTGTATTTGTCAGTTAGACTAAACACAACTAGTTCAACTAAGTTAAACCGAACACAACTCCACCAACTGTCTCATCAACTCCACCAAACTCTGCCACATGAGTTCTAACTGAAGTCAACCATGCAATAGCTCAACTAACCCCTAGGAAAAGCGTATTTCCTTCTGTCAGCTGCATGTGCTACATCCAAGCATCAAACTGAAGTGCTCCAAGAGGATAAGATAATGTTTATAGTCTAAATATTATTAAGGGTTAATAATATTTGACTGTTCTATTTTTAGCCCGGTAGTCTAAAAATAGAAACCGCCCAATGTCTAAAAATAGAGGTCCATCTATTTTTACCAACTCGACCAATCATCCATAAATAGAACCCTGCAACTCATAGACCATGATCCATATGTCTAAAAATAGATATAGTCTAAAAATAGACTTTGTGCCAAAAAATAGCCTGCGGGCCCACTTAGTGAAGGCGACTTCATCTCACTAAGCTCCATCATCTTGTTGCATTTTCAACAAAAGGAATGGGTTTTAAGGTTTTCCTATGTCTTACAATAACTTTTCTGACAGTCAAAGATGTTCTATCAATGTGATAACTATCAGAGTGTCTTTGTAGGTGAAAAATAGGCTACACGTGTCCTTTTGCTTTCTGGAGGAGTAATTGCTTCAGTGATCTGGCATTTTGAAGCGGTCCTTTGTTGGTCTACTTGTCTTTGATATTTTAAACACTAAATTAGGCCTCTTCAAAATCAGGCTTTTTGTCACTTTCTGCTGACTATTTGATCTTTATTTTACTTTTCTATCTTTAAACTGTGTTTTAACCATAAACTATGGAATAAGCCTTTAATCTTCAATTTTTGTGCTTTAATCCCTTTATCTTTAATCTTCTGATCAATCTTCACTGTTCTTCATTTAACTTTAGCTCTTCACTGACAAGTGCTTTCTTTGTATAGAGATGGCCTACACTGGAGGGTTTCTTTGCATAACCAATGCTCATAAAACACTGATTAAACTTTGAAATTCAACCCCTCGGCCCTTTGCCACTGTTTCCCTGGATGTGGGAGACCTTTAACACCATTAGCCACCATAAAAACCTGCAAAACAAACAAACTGGTTATAAAATCCGTCAGATGTGGATTAACTACTTCAGAAGGCTCAGTGGAGGGTGAAAGAGCAGTGCGAAAGGAGGATAATGCATCAGGGTGGATTCCATGGAGGAAACCATGAAAAATAAGGTTTAAATCGGCTTTTGGCACGAAAATAGGAATAGGTAGTTTTGGAAAACTAGAGATGGTTTTCACATGGGGTCAGAGCGGTAAGTGGTTTTGGGCAGGGGGAACACGATACGTGTCAATGGCTGACATGTATGCCTCTGAAAACTGCCTATTTCACGCTCAAGATGCACGTTCAGGAGGTCTATTGAAATGGAACACGAAATGGCCCAACAACCATTAGATCTTCAGGCTGGAGATCTAAGGCTGAGAATGAACGCGAAAGGAGATAAGATGTATGGTGGAAAAATGAGGTGGGGCCAAGGTGACGTAAGCCAATTTTTCACATATCGGGGAGGCTTGAAGTCGGGTAAAACCATATGTGTCGTTGGATTTCAGTGATAAAGGGTTATAATCATGGTGGGGTGATTATATAAAGGGAAAGAGGCGGAAGTGAGAGGGGAGTTAATGGCTGTTTGATCCAGGGGAAATAGGTCAGATCAACGGTGGAGATTAATTCAGAGGGGAAAATAATATGAGGGAAGGGGGGGGGGGGCACTTTAATTTCATTTCGGGGTTTGAGTCTTTATACAAAATTTTTGGGGTTTTTTTACATGGGAAAAGGGATTTACAAGAGCGGCGAGAAGGATCAAGGGGAACCATCAGATCGGGTAGACGGACGGTCTAGATTGGATCGCAGAGATCAGGGATTAAAAATAGTGGAAGAGGGGTTAGTGGGATGATGGGAATGTGATGAAGCGAGGGCCGTTGATCTTGAAACGAGATCAACGGTGGATATGGAATCAGGACTTCGCATCAGCGGTGGAAAAAATAATGGGACAGGAAAACTGTGATGCATCAATGAGTGATGGGAAATGGGCACAGAGTGCGATGTGATGGCAAAGTGCGAGAGCTGTCGATCTTGAAACAGGATCAACGGTGGATATGGAATTGGGATATCGGCATATCGACGGAGTAGGGGTCTAGAAACATTGCAACGGGGAATGCCGATATGCGATGGCCGAAGTGATAGCGAAGTGCAATGCGATGGATTGATTGGGACTTTGCATCAGCAGAAAAAAGTTTAACAAAGGAAAAAGGTCACGGGGATAGGAAAAACGGCTGAAATGCGATGGGCTTAGTGCTCTGGTCGCAGGGCCTGGTTTTATTGCGGCAAAAGAGGCTCGGTGCTTAACCGAAAGGGGCTTAAGGCCTAAAAGGAGCGGAAAAGGTTTTTCTAAGGTTTTTATGGGGTTTTTTTATGGATTTTTCAGGTTTTGGGTGAAGTAAAAGGATTTTTAAAACCAAGTATGAAAGGGTTAAATGGTTTTAAAAGGATTTTAAAGGAAAATAAATGTAAATAAGGGAGGAAAGGGGTATTTTTAGAAGGGATGAAGGATAAGAAAAGGGGAAAATTAAGTGATATGGGGGAAATGAAAATGATGTAAATGGGGCCTTTAGAGAACAATTTTTTCTTTGGAAACAACAGGATTTTGAAGGATTTCTTGTGGAAACAGCAGTGAAGATGACTTGTAAGATAAAAGACACAAAGAAGGCTTCAAGAACTAGCAGTTTTCCATGAAGATTGCTTCATGAAGGCTTAAGAACATATTTAGCCATCATTTGGTATAACATAAATTATAGATGGCTAACACCTTCCCTAGTGCCAATCCATATCATTTCCCCCTTCTCTACTCCCTTTTTCTTACATCCCATTCTCCATTGGATGTGAGGAAGAAAATAAATAAAATGAATAATGCCTCCCAAGGAAAACCAACAACCTTTCAATCCCATAGTATACCCCTAGGTAGACATAGACCACATCACCCTAGCTCACAGAGACTAAAAAATCTACGAGACAGAGTCAAAATTTGACTTGTTCAATGTCTACTGCTAGTTCGAGGATAAGCTCCTTGATGAAGAAAATGATATCGGTCTGTGGGAGACCAAGCTTCCGCATTACATTTTCCCTAAAACCCATAGCTTCCCTAAGCTAATCAGAGTCAATCCTGCTATGACATTAACTAGAGAGCAATAGTAAACCCTACAGGGGAGATTTTAATTTACATAAATGCCCCATCCATTGAAGAGATGATGCAAAACCCCATTGTTGAGAGCACTATCCCTTTTTCATATGAGGCCCTTATAGGATTATACCAGGGGTTATATTTTTCTAACAGGGCCAAGACCTTAGAGCTTTTCATGGCCACAAATGCACCTATTCCTACCACCAATCCCCCATATCCATCATCCACCTTCCTAGATAGGACAAGCACATTATCAGTTACCTATATTATTTTTTAGGATATCATAATGATCAGTGGGTAGATGAATCCATAATTGGTTTCTTATCTATCATTTCTCTAGATGCTAAGCCTACTATTATGTTTAACTATGCTCAGTCTTTTGCTGATGCAATTCATGATCAGTTCCTGAAGTTCCAGACAGAAGGGGTATTCAAATACACCTCTGTGTTGGTGTACATATTTTGCTATTTTCAATCCAACAAATTCCAATTTGACACGATGAAGGAGGATGATGACTCTCAATCCCAATCTATAATTTTCTGCACACCTTTATTGCGAAAGGAGTAGAAAAAATATTCCTACAAGAATTTTTTAGACCTATTTGTTCATCCAGAAATCAGTGCACTCAAAAGTACCACAAACCAAGGATTAGTGTTGAAATCAAGAAGGTGATGTAGTTGAAAGAGTAGTTCAGAACAACAGATTGGTACCTCTACCAAAACTACAGAGAGATCAGGGTTTACGGAAGTGAATGGCCCCCCCTATAAACTTCCCAAGTACCTCTCCATGAGAATATTTGCACTTGAGTATACCAGAAAAATGATAAATGCAGATGAGGTGCATTTTGTCGCAGCCAAGAATAAGTCACAATTCAGGATCAAGTCGCAAATTGGTACATTCATCTACAACAGCAAGGCAGCAAGGGAGGAGGCAGATAAAATGTTAAAGGAGATGAAGTTCGCACATAGTTTCACTTGGTCCTATGATCCATGCCAACGTTTACATTGAAACCCTCATGCTCTATTTATCTAGAAAAGGAGAGAAAAAGCCCTAGATAGGGTTGGAAAATGTCAAAATCACTCATAAATGTCAAAAATGTCCAAGAGACCATGCAAGGCCCAAGGCACAAAATATCTCATGAAATAAATGCCAAAATAAATTATAGCACCTAATTCTAGAGTGATTTGCCTCAAAAAACACTAAAATATAATTTTTCAATAAATGAGTGTGTTTTGCTATCTTTTGGCCAAAAACACACAGTGCAGTCTATAAGCACAGTGCCTTGAGAGGCAAAAAATAGGTCCACTTATAGCTGAGTTTTGGTGATCTTCCCAATGTCAAACTTTGCTCCGTGATGGCCCGTTGGAAAGCTTGCTGAGTCTACTTTCAAAATATACCTTTGGTTTTATGATTGATCCCCTGTAACCTATCAAAAAAAATCAAATTCCACAAATTTCTCCGAGCTCAGTGCCAAGCCTAAAAATGAGGTAGAAAGGTAGAAAATGAGGTGTTTTTTGACCTTTTGAGGGGTCAAAAATGCTCCAAATGCTCTGAAATTTGGTGAGCATAGTTTAATAGGAATGAGAAACCCAAAATTTTGAATTTCACCTTCTGGGGATGCTTGAGGAAAAAGTGTATTACCAGGGGTGTTGTGCTTATAGGCCTCCAAATTCACAAAAAAACAAAAAAAGTCAAAATTCTCTCAAATTTGGTGGATGTGTACCTCGTGGGGTTTGAGATACCTGTAGAGAAGCTTGTGCCAAAATTCCAAGGTTAGCTTGGCCTTTTTCTTCTTTTAGTGCTTGGATCTTGGTTTGAGCCTTCTTGAGTTTAGCCCTTGCAACTTGATTCCTCCGGGCATAATGTTTGGTCATTTTTCTTTGTAGAGAAAGGTCCTTGTTTTCCCTTTCACCCTTGGCCTCCAAGTGTATGTTGGCTCTTTCCAAGAAATGCTCCCAATCATGTGCTATCGCCATGGCCAAAAACTCAGCTAGAGGGAGATGTTCTGCTAGGGATGATTCTTGTTCCCTTTCTTTTGTCAATGCCTTTTTCAACCCCATGGTTCTAGGTCTCTTCCTAAACTGTCATTCTTCACCCTCACTCTCCTCATAGGTTCCCATGAACTCCTCTAGCTTTACTTGTGCCTTTTGGGCTTCTTTCCTAGCCCTGATGGCTTTTCCCTTGTAAATAGTGGTTTGTGCTCCTAGCTACTTGTTCTCCATGTCAAGGGAATCATTCACACTCTTGGCCCTATCCAAATGTTCTTGGAGGTCTTCAATTTGGGTATTTTTGTTTTGGATGAGCAAGTTTGAGATCCTTGCTTCATTCTCCTCATCACTCTCCACCTGAATGATTTCAAACTCCCTCTCCACCTCATGATCTTCTTCTTCTTCCTATATTTTTTTCTTCCCTTTGTCTAGTGGTTGAGCTGAGGTGGATGGCATGGTCCCTTCCCTTTTGGAGGCAGAAAACACAAGCCTTGGCCCTCTTTGATAGGTCAATGAAAGAGGTGTGATTGTGGTTTTGTTGGTGTCTTGATCATATTTGTGATTCTTGTTGGTGTCATCACCCTCTTCATTTTCATCATTAGTATCATCAGTCATTATGTTTCCTATTTCAGCATTGTACTGTTTGTTCTCAACATGGTCACCACTTTCAACCTCTTCATCATAACTACTTTCCTCTTTATCTTCTGGATTGTCATCATCCTCATTATCACTGTTTAGCTGACTGTTGTCATGACTTTCATGACTGTTGTCATGACTGTCATGATTGTTTTCTTCCTTGATGTCTTGTCCCTCGTTGTCTTCTTTATTATCTGCCTCTTTGTCATGGTTGACCTCTTTGTCACTGTGGTTTGCTTTATTGGTATCACTATTGCCTTTAGTTTCTGCATTGTCCTCACGTTTTTCATCTTCATCATTGTCAAGCCCACTGCCCTTTTCTTCATTATCTATATCTATCTCTCTATCATCATCTTCCTCTGCATCTTCATCATTCCCTTCATCGTCATCATCATCCTCTTCTTCCTCAATGATTTCATCACCTTCAATATCATCACTTTGTTCACCATCATAACCCTCTTTTGTTTCAATATCTTCTACCTCTTATGGGCTCAACTGATCATTTCCTTCATCTTCACTTTGGTTTGACTAATGGTCATTTTCACCATCATTCTCACTTGATTCTTCATTGCCACTTTCTTCTTCACTTGATGTATCAAGAGAAGGGGAGGAAGGGAGGCTTTCTTGAGGTGAGGACACTTGTGTGGATGATGAGGGCAAGTTTGGTTGATGAGGAGGCTAGGGGCTTGTGAAGACTTCATGGGCTATGAATACCTCCCAAGGTATGCCTTTCTATTCCAACTGATGTAGAACCACCATCTTGATCAAGGAGTGGTGGAAAAAACTCTACATTTGTTGGGCATAACTTCTCCTTCGGACAATAGAAGACATTTTTTCAATGCTCCTATACAAGTAGTAAGGTAAATGAAGCATTTAAACCCTGGTAAAATGCTTGAGGCATCTAACATGGTAGGAGTAGAGCTTAGAGTATCTTCCCTCACAGGTAAATTATTTCATAATGACCCTCATCAAGGGTGAAAACCTCTGTTTCAGGTGTGAGAAAGGGAAAATAGCCTTGCAGCCTTCTCTGTACCTAGTCTTGACAAATGGCTCATAATAGCCCATGTTTAATATTGCTTTATTGAACCACTTTTCAGCAACAGCAAGGATACCTGTAGCATTAGAGATGGCATCTGCTAATAGTTCATATTCTACCCCTACAAAACTTACCTGTTTGTTGTGTAGGTTGAGGACAAACAACCTTGTAAGATCTGAGTGATTTTCCACTTGTTTGACCTTCTTACAGAACTGGAAACACCCTACATTTTGAAAACATGTGAGGATCATGGGAGATGAGGTGATATCCACTGTGCTCTGGGGTTCAAGTCTGTTGACCTTCCCTCCCTTGTGTTTTGGCCTCATAGGCACTTGACCTTCTTGACTGCTCATACTTCCTTCTTCTCCTTACATGGTGATTGGTACTGTTTTTGGACAAAATTAGGTTTGCTTGTGACACTTAGGCAGGAGGAGTGAAATGGAAATGATGGTGAGGGAAAATTTTGCAAATGAGTGATATGGAGATAGATTTATGATTCAGTGCTTTGAGCTTGTTGAGGGCTCAACTTGAAATGAAGTTGAAATACCCTAACTCACACCTCCCTTTTTAAAAGACAATTACTTGCTTGGAGGTTAAAAACAAAGGTTCTTTTGCTATGAAGACCTAGGGTTTGCAAAGACTAGGGTTTAGTCATTCCCTGAACCATTAAATCACCAAAATTACTTGGAGGATAGGGAGGGAAAGCCACCTACCAAATTTAGCTTGCTTGTAGGGTCTTGAAAATAGTTTGGAGGGCTTTCCTTGAACCTCTGGCACCTTTTTACAAGTTGGAGGGTTTTTTTAGCACGAGCGTAGCACCCTGCCCACACTATCGTGTGCCTCTAAGCACAACGCTAGGCGAGTCAGGTCCTGCTCTAGGTGGAGTGTTGCCTACGTGCAGGCCTTCCAGGCTTCTATGCATGGTGCCAGGCCTATCAGGTCACCCTCCACATCTAGCACCAGGGTGAAAAATGAGTGAGTCAGGCTTCTACGCACAGCGCTGGGCTTGGGCATGTCAGGTTTTCCTGTGTGTAGGGCCAGGCTATAAGTGCAGTGGCTCCTGCTATACACATAGTGCAATGCAGAAATTGCCTGTGAAGACCTCTCTACATGCAACGCAGGGGTTTGTGAGCGCAGCATTAGGCTCTAAGCGTAGCGCTAGTGACCTTGCCCAGAATTTCTCAAAAACTCAGAATTTTCTCCTGGAAGCTCTTTTCTCTCCTTGCAAATGACAAATGAGCTAAAATAAAAATTGAGATGCCTTTATATCCTTGAAAAATAAATTAAAATTAGAAACCCACTTTTGCTAAGGTATTGTCACTTTATCATTTTGACTGATATCTTTTTGACCCTTTTTTGTAGGTGATTTGAAAACTTTTCAAAGTAATTCTTCTTCCTTTGGTGATGGCTTGTTGGAGAAATGAAGAGGTCCCCTTTAACCCTAAGGGTCTTGGTATTGTCACGCCTCTTTTTGTTTCCACATGAGAGAATGAAAAACATGTTTTTATCCTTTTTTGACATTTTTGAGCGTAAGTGACCTAAAAACATGTTTTCTTACCTTACTAATTTTGACAGTGATATATCCATTTTGACAAAGACTATAAATCATGTATGCTATGTCTCCTCTTGGCCACTTTCAATTTGTTGTAGGTGCCATGACACAATTGTTTTTGGTCCCTTTTGTCACTCTTGGAATTTGATAACCTCAGTTACACAACAGTAAACTCGTGATTAGCTTGACTTCTTATCTTGAAACTCAACCCTATGCTTTACTCCCTTGACCATTTGAGGGAAATTTGTTTCACTTGAAAACTTGATCTCCCTCACATTGATATTATGTACATTCTTTCTTTTTGATGCAATGAAGCACTACTACCTTGGAAAACCATGGAGGTCACCTTCTAACATCTTCTTCAAACCTTCTGCTTGTTATCATCATGGAGGCTCATAGCCTTCATTTCACCGTCTTTGCCTATCTTCCCAAAACTGTAGGTTTCAGGGTTGTTAGAGAAGAATAATTAGTGTTGTCTTCTAAGTTCTCTATAGCCCTTTCAAGTTCATTCCTTTATGTTTAGTTCACCTCATCTTTTGCCCTTCTTCATTTATAACTTCTAAAAATCTTCAATTCATGCTTGTTTGTGTTGATGTGCTTCTGTCTTTGTGGTCCTTTACATTGGATTCTTGCTTGGCAACACTATTTTAGCCAATTAGTCCTTAAAAACCCTGATTCTCTTTGAACATAGGCTGCTTCCTCTTCTTTGCTGTGGATTTCCTTTAGTGAGGAGCTTGCCTCTTACCTTACCTAATTTTCTGTTGATAGCCACCTTGACACTTGCAGAAATGTTAAAATGAATAGCAGTCCTATGCAAATTTTGAACTTGATTAAGGAGGCCTTCCTTGGAGACTTTTGATCCATTTTTGGACAATCTCATGCTAACCCTCCTTCCCATTTTATTTCATCTTCTTGGCACAAGAAAAACAATTTTTTAGAACATTAAATACAAACCTACAACTTATGAAACCCTAGTGACCTAGTGGGAGGCTCTTTAGACTTGTCCTTTGACTGAAATCTTGCCTTAGGGTCCTCAATTATGAAAAACAAAGTTTTTGACAATTTTATGTATTGAAGATCCAAAATCCAATGTACTTGATTTATCTAAAGAGACTAGAGAGAAAATTTTGAGACCATCAATGCTTGAGGCATTTGGGAAACACAAGAAGGAGTAAGTTGGTTGGTGACCCTAAGTGGCAACTGGAGGGGTTGGGTAAGGCAAAAAAGAGTGTCGAGGTCAAAGGTGGCAAAAATGATGAAGAGGAGTGGCATGAGCCCATGATGGGTCTTCTAGGAGTGGTAGGCTAACCATGGCATGGTAGATTAGTGAAATAGTGAAAAAATTATCCTAAGGATAATGAAGGCAGTGAGATTTCTAAAACTCACAATATTCATGAATTTTTTTTTTAGAAATATAGGATAAGAATTTTGTCATCTACAAGAAGAAAAAAATATTACTGATGACTAGCACAACTCCTTGAGAATTTAGGCCCCTATTATTTAGGAAATTCCTCCAAAATGACTGAACAATTCCCAATGTTGATCATCTAACTAAATGCAACACCTTTACACTCAAGACTAGTCTATAATTGATGTTACACTACCCTGGAATCGCCACCATAGCTAGGGAACTAGAACTCTCTACATGCAATAGATATTTTGAGCTGATTGATCAATTAACTAAACTAAGTTTTTACTAAAGTCCCACTGCATAACTAACCTTCAACTAGATCCTCCAACAATTAGAACTTTTTAACTGAAAACAACTTGAAATAATTGAGCTTGATTGCTACAAATTAGCAATCACACATAACTAACTAAAAAATAACTCCCCCAACTTGAATTTACTGAGATAACTATGTGAAAAGACTCATGTCACCTCGGTTAACTGCATCCAAGTTGTCTACTGATGTGGAAATTCAGGTCTTCTCAATTTAATCAAGGAAAAATCAAATTAGGAATTTCTTGATGCATTTTTCAACACTCCCTCTCAACAAGAAAGGGATTATCAACCACCCTATCTTTCAACTATGGAACTCAAAAATCCCTCTTGATAAGGCCTGTATTGAAATGTGAACATCTTCTTCCTCTATTGGAATGTATTGTAGAATAATTATCTACCTTTGCACACAGTATTGTAAATGGTGATATCAGATAACTATATGCTTGGATTGATTGTGAAATATAGGATTATCAGAGAGCTTGATGCAACTCGGACTGTCATGGTAGATCATAGTTGGATCTATCATTTGACCAAAAAATCCAATAAGTAATATTTCTCATCCATATTTCCTCACATGTTACTTGACTTGCAGCCACCTATTCTTTTTCTGCCAAGGTGAGCACCACATCTCTTTGCTTCTTGTTGTACCAGGAAATAACTATGAAACCAACATTGAAAATTCCACCTAGTGTACTCTTTCGGTCTAATGGAATCCCCAACCAATCTACATCTATGAATCCACACAACTTCACTCCCTTTTTCCTTCTATACCATCATCCACACGTAGTAGTGCCTCGAAGGCACCATAGAATATGCTTAGATGCCCTACAATACAATTTGGTAATCCTAAACATATCTTGTCTTATATGGTGGACTTCGTAGCACATATTTGGTATTGTACTCATAATATACATTAGTGAACCCACTAGCTTCTGATAAATGGTAGCTTCCACTTCTTCACCTGAGGTGGAATCCTCCTTCCTCCAGTTGTTTGATAGAGGTGTATCCATGGGTTTTGAAATCTCGATGTGGAATCTATGTAGTATCTCATTTGTATACTTTCCTTGAGACACAAAAATTTCCCCATCACCTTGAAATACTTCCAACCTGATGAAGTAGTACATGAGACCCATGTCATTCATTTGAAACTCTCTTGAAAGTTCCTCCTTGCAAGATCTGATAAACTATTCATCCCTAGTTAAAATTAAATCATCAACATATAAGAAAATAATAAGAAATTTACCTACTACCAAGATGTGATATAGGTTTTCATCCACTTCACTTTTGTTGAAGCTGACCCAGTGAGACAGCTATCGATCTTGGTGTATGAAGCACAAAGTGATTTTTTGATACCATAAAACACTCACTTGAGTATGCACACATGAGACTCCTAATAGAATGTCTCAAAACCTTCTGGTTTCTTGATGTACACCTCCTCCTCAGTAACCCCATTAAGAAATTTTGTTTTTAGATCCTTCTAGTGGATATTCCACCCGATATTTGTAGCTAGAGAAAGAATTGATCTAAGGATGAGTACCTTGATATAGGAGAAAAATCATCTTCATAGTTAATTCACTCAACTTGAGAGTACCCCTTGGCCACAAATATGGAATTATACTTATTTATGCTTCCATATGCTACCTTCTTAATCTTGGAGATCCATATCGAACCCACAACTGATTTATATGTTGGTCTTGGGACCACTTCCCAAACATTTGTTCTTTACAATGGATTCTATTTCCTCCACCACTGAGTCGACCCATACAAGTTTCTCTATTAATTTCTCAAAAGAGGATGGCTCATTCTCTACAAGCTCAATCGTTAGAGCCATGTATTCATTGTACCAATCACGTGACCTTCTCTTCCTACACAAATTTTTGAATATTCCAAAATGGAAAAGACATGAATATAGAACATCTACAACTTTCCAAATAAAGAAAAACAAGAATATAGCACTAAAATCTAGAAAATGCCAGAAATATGAAGCAATTGGAAATTACATCAAGACATTATAACCATGAGCAGAAACAGATGAATCATATCATTACAAACAATAGTAAATATAAAGTACACAGTGCTCCAAAGAAGTTGCACTCAAGCCAACAAGAAGTGGTTGAAATACACTAATGAAAACTAGCACTAGAAATGTAGTGTTGCTACTGCTGCTACTGTTGGAAACTACTGCTACTGGGAAGAAGAACCATGTGCAAGAGGCTTTTGGAGTTCTTAGAAAGATCTAGTATTTTCACCATAGATTCTACTCAAACAACCTAGAAAAAACCCACAAATGGTTTGGCCATATTTTAACTTTGGATTTTCGACCCTTTTTCGGTTGCCAACTGCACCCTTGTTGGCTGACTTACACAATCCTCCCAAGTAACTATTGAGATGGGGATAAATTTATGATATAACTGCTGAAATGGCACCCAACCAGCTCCATACATGAACGGTTGGTCCCTTTTCTTTATCTCCAAGCTAGAAGCTCGAGATATAGCTCCTCCTTCCTCTATTCAATTTGCAACGACACATTACACAACTGCTGGAATGAACTGCGCTATCAAGAGGGCTAAATATGTAGCCTACTAATAGGAGATGGAATAAAGCTCAAATATTATGGAAATAATCTCTCCTAAGTGAGGGAAAGACCCCTCATAGGATTCCAAGATGAAATACTTGGAACTTCCTTCCTCCACTAGATCTACCTTATTGGATTGTGCAATTCTTCAAGGAACTGCTTCTGCATGGAGGTATAAAATGATGGCCTAATGCTGGATATCACAATGCTACTCTTGGTAGACTGAAATGGAAGTATAAGATGAAAGGATGAACCCTCCACCGGTTTCCTAGCTGAAATTATAGAAACTAACTTCCTCCTCTCAAACCCTAAGAAATGAATGTGTAATTCTTGAAGCTGTGTATGCAGAAGAGAGGTGTTGAATGTGGCACCAATGACAGATGATGAATAGCTACTCAAAATATCCTTCCCAGAGTAGGCACTCGAAGTCCCTCGTGGGTAAGGGTGGGATTCCTGCTCGGGAACACCGGTATGCTAAACAATACAACATAATTAGCTAAACAGCTGAAGCATGCAAAGAAATGTCAAACAAAAAAACAATATCAAATTCCATACTGATTTTCTTTCCTGCCCTCATCTTTCTTATATGGTTGTGAGCCTTCCCTAGCCTTGGCTCACCTCATAACTACACTGCACATGTGGCCACTAGTACCATGAAGACTGCATTGTCTCTCCGTGATCTCCATGATATCTGTAATTAATCTCCACTCCCTCCATCATGTGTGAATTTAACTGATCCAGATTTATGCAGGAATGCAATAGAATAAACATATAACCACAAATACAAAGATGCAGTGGAAATAACACTTCATTTCATTAATGTAAAAGAACTGAAATTTGCTTACAGACATAATGGAAATAAAACTAGCTAGGGCACTGGTAGCTATCTCTGAGAAGAGATGTGGCAGCTACAGGCCTCCAAAATGAGTTACAATGAGGCTCAAGGGCCTATTTATCATTTAGAAACAATGGGAAATCCTAAACATCCAAAACCCTAACCCTAGGAGATGAAGCACCAAAGCTATGGGCCCCGTTTGGGTACATTGGTGTTTCAACTTCCCAGGGGTGTAACTTTGGCATACGATCTCCATTTGACGTGTACTATACCTCGTTAGAAAGATCTATCCGTGGAATAAAAATTTGGAACGAGTGACATCGGTACATGGACCCAGTCCATGGACCCATGTTGTTCTTCGTTTTCCCAAAAAACGTCGTTTACTGCCTCAAAATGGCTTCGAAAGTTCCGGACCCGAAAAACTGCTAAAAATTGTAAGTTGTGCCGAAACTAAAAAAAATGAAAGAGAAAATGGTGGGGCCCTAAGTGGAATAGGCAGGTGACCACAAATATCCACCTGGATCATTCCTCCCCTCTTAGGAATCAATGGTCCCCATTGCATTAAGTTCCTCCATGAGATGAGGAAATTTTTGCTGAACTTAGTCCCTGGTGAACCACTTTCCTTGGTGCAAGAGTTGGCCAGCTTTGACAACCCGATACAGTTGGATCTTTTGTTGGCGAGTGTTCTTGATTTTCATGTCCATGATACATTATTTGGTGGCCTGTTCCATGCAGTCTGGGTTTAACTCTGTTGGTGTGAGTTGTTCTACAATGTCAGAGGTGTCCAGTAGAGGTGGGAAGTAAGGATGAAGGCGATCCACATTGAATAATGGGTGCAGACCAAGGAATGGTGGAATACTCAGCTCCAAGGCATTATTCCCTACAGCCTTGGTGATGGTGTACAGCCCGTATCGGAGTGGGTGAAGCTTGCGGTGGGGTCCAGTGAGGCGCTCCTTC
Source organism: Pinus albicaulis (assembly GCA_034641835.2). NCBI lineage: Eukaryota > Viridiplantae > Streptophyta > Pinopsida > Pinales > Pinaceae > Pinus > Pinus albicaulis. The sequence goes on from CM076571.1 coordinate 174,035,625, forward strand.
TGCAAATGTAGCCATACTTTGTCGCCCACCTGGAAGTTGTGTGGCACCCAGTGTTGATCATGGCATTTCTTGTACTTAGCGTTAGCTCTGTCCAATATGTCATGAACCTATTGGCAGATGTGTTGAATGTGCTCGATGAAGCTATTTGCTTTGTCAACTTCAGAGTGGACATGAGCCGAATCAGCCTGAGTAGCCACAAATGGCATGGCTACGTCAATGGGACATAGTGGCTGGAATCCCAAGCCCACCTGAAAGGGGCTATGGCTGATTGAACTATGGAGAGCCCGATTATAACTATGTTGTACATAGGGGAGGCTCTCATCCCATGTGTGTGGATGCTTTGAATTGTACATGCGCAGAATGTGTACAATCATTTTGTTGACAACCTCTGTCTAGCCATCTGTTTGGGGATGGAAAGTTGTGGACTTGGTGAGCTTGGTGTCTAGAATTGACCAGAGGCTAGACCAAAATGTGCTGAGGAACCTGATATCTTGATCTGATATGATAGACTTTGGGATCCCAAAGTGCACCCACACTCATTCAAAGAAGAGTTTAGCAATGGCTTCTGTTGTGATATTCTTCTTGCAGGCCGCCATAATGGCCATCTTCAACAATCTGTCGACGACCATGAAAACACAGTCATTTCCATGCTTAGTAGAAGGCAAGCCCGACATGTAATCCATGGAGATGGATTCCCAAGGTTGTCTAGGTGTAGGTAGCAGAGTATACATGCCTTGCTTCTTGATGGTCGTTTTGGCAATGGCATAGGAAGTGCAAGATTTAATGTGCTTCCCGACATCCTTTTGAAGGTTCGGCCAATAGAAATACTTCTGCAGTACAACTAATATTTTCTCAACCCCGAAATGGCCAACGACTCGACTGTAGTGTGCTTCCCATATCATCTTGGCACGCTTGCTTGAAGGAACACAAAGGTGTCCCAGGTGACATAAAAGCACATATTAGAGGTGAAAATTTGGAACTTGTGTACCCCCCAAGAGGGCCTTGTAAGTGTGGCCGAATTATGAGTCGCTCTCATAAAGAAGCAGCTAGTCAGAAGTCTCATGCCCACAAGAGTTGAGAACAGTGGTGAGCGTCACGATCGGTGGTCAGCTGAGGCAATCTGCAACATTATTGTTGCTACCCTTCTTGTACTTGATGTTCAAATGAAACTATTGCAGATATGTGGACCACTTCTGATGGCGATCATTCTACAACTTCCCTCGTGTTTGTATGAACTGCAGGGGCCGGTGGTCTGTGTGTGTTGGTCGCTTTAATTGTTTTAACAATTCAAGCTCCACATAAATTGTCAACCCGAGGAAGTTTGTTTATTCCAAAGACAATCACGCACTGGAAATGCTCAATTCCAAAAGCAAGAATAATGTTGTAGTAAAAAGTCACACAATTATTAATCATACAAATTTAATCACACCCTGTTTAATCAAAGCTGAAGTTTGCTTATGTTATAGTAGAAGCAATTCCTCTATTGCAGTTTTTAAGAATCTGAAAAGAAAATCATTCTTCAGGAAAGGAAACCAATCAACCATAACATGGAACAGGACCCTACTCCTTTAAATAGGAACTTCATAACCTGCTGCCTGACACTAATCACTCTGTAGAAAAGATAAACTCAAGAGAACAGGACTCTATTCCCATGAACAGGAACCTTCAGCACCTGTCTCCTGTTTCTAATCACACTGCAGGAAAAAGAAAGGCAATCAATGGGAACAGGACCCTATTCCTTTGTACAGGAATCTTCAGCACCTGCTTCCCAACATCAATCATACATTCAAACAATTAACCAGAAAAATATCCCTTAACTTCTTAAGAATGAATGTACTGAACACATGCAGCGTTAAAAGAAACAGAATGCTCAATAAACTACAGAACTGTGTAACTGGTGTTTCAGCAAACAGAATTAAAGTAAAGTGCGAATATCATAAAGAAATCTAGCAAACTACATGAACAGTTGGGCAAATCTTGTGAGGAAGGCGGGCCCTTTCTTTCTCACAAGATTCCCCAGGAAAAGGATTAAATTGAAGTGCTCAAAAAGAACTTTTATTCAGCTGTCAAAAGAAATGATACATTACAAATGGAGTCTAGCTCCTGTCCTCTCAAACACAATGTTCTCCTGTAGTTTTCGAACTCCCCTTCTAATGATGATGTCTCCTCTTTTTAAAGAGGAGACATCTCTTACAATTACATTAGAGCAAATCTATGTTTATCCCAAATCTATTCTTCTTTCTTAAAACAGGACTATTCTGTACTTCCATAAAAAGATATTGTTACAACAGATACAAAAAGAGTACTATCTTCAACATAATCCATGTAACCACATCTTCATGTTGTTGCCATTGTTCCAAAAAATACTCTTCCAGAATCACAAATTACGAATAGTGACAGAATTTGCGTGCCTGCTGACTGTTTCAGCAACGGAGTTGACTGTTTCAGCAATGGAGTCGGCTGTTTCAGCAACGGAGTTTGATTGTTTCAGCAATGGCCGATTGTTCCAGAACAGCACATAAATTATATGTGATCTTTTAGACTTATGTTAGCAAAAATCTACCTTCGATTAATGATGAAATATAAGAGTAATATGGAATTATATGTAAACAGATTAAATATATAGTAAAGAAGAGAATTTTATATACCTTTGGATAAAGTGAATGAAAATGATGATGGAATCCTTTTTAAACATGGTTATAAAGGTAAGGTGGTGTCAAAATATATAGTAAAAAGTGGTACATAGTGAGGTCCTAACAGTGTGGATGATTGTTTCCTTCCCCAAAATGTAATGCTTCCATTGTCGACAAGCTTGCACAATGGAATACATTTCTTTTTCATAAGTGGGATACTTTCGAACTGTGTCAGACAATGTCTCACTATGATATGCCACTGGATGTCCCTGTTGAGTAAGAACTGCCCCAATAGCATAGTCAGAGGCATCTGTCTCGATCTCAAATGGCTATTGCAAGTCTGGTAATGTGAGAACTGGGACAGAACAGAGGTGATTTTTCAATTCTGTGAACACCTTTTGTTGAGGTTCCGACCAAAAGAATTTTGCTCTCGCTCCTCCCTTGGTTACTTGACTCAAGGGCCAAGTGATATGAGGGAATCCCAACACGAACCTACGGTAGAAATTAGCAAGAATCAGAAAGCTGCGAAGCTCTGTTATAGTGGTTGGGGCTGGCCAATCCCGAATGACTTGGATCTTGGTTGGATCCACATGCACCCCCCTTTCATCAATAATGTATCCCAGATATTGAACCTGGGTCATGCCAAAAGTGCACTTCTCCAAATTGGCACACAACTTGTGTTGCCGCAGTGTTTGGAGGACTTGTCAAATGTGGTGAAGGTGCTCTTCCCAAGTCTGGTTGAAGATCAAAATGTCATCCAAGTACACCACTACAAATGAGTTGGTGAATGGCTACAAGATGTCTTCCATCATCCTCATGAAGGTTGCAGGAGCATTCGTCAACCCGAAAGGCATGACCAACCCTTCGAAAAGGCCTTCCTAGGCTTTGAAGGTAGTCTTCCACACATCGGAGGGTTCAATTGGTACCTGGTGGTCTAGAAGTTCATCAATCCGTGGGATCGGGTACCTATTCCAGAAAATGATCTTGTTCAGCACCTGATAGTCAATACAGAGTCTCCACGTCCCATCCTTCTTCTGTACCAACATGATCGGGCTCTCACAGGGCGATGAACTTGGTCGGATGTGACCTTTTTGCAGCAGCTCTTGAATATACCTCTTGATTTCATCGTTATCTAGAACAGAGCATCGATAGATCAGTCTATTGGGTAGCGGTGCACCTGGGGTTAGATCAATCGGGTGCTTGACTTGACAGTGCAGAGGAACCCCTATGGGTGAGGTGAAGATGTCCCCGTATTCCTCCACAACCTTATCCATTTGTTGTTTTCATGCAGAGGAGCCCTATCTGGAGGTCATGGCCACAGTCTTCTTCTTGCCCTGGGGCAGATCATCAGGCAAATGAATTTCCTGGTTTTGGAAATGAGCTTACTACATTTTTTTGCAGTAACCAAAGAGATAGCGGTAGGAGGTGGTACCTATGGTATCCTGTACAACTTATTTCCCAAAGTAACAATAACAGCACGAGGCCGAAACTCATACACAGCATGACGCTTCCACAAGTATGGTTGTCCTAATAATACATCAGAAACATCAATAGGAGCAACGTCACATAATAAATCATCTATGAAGGGCTTGATGCTATAGGGAAGGCGGCACTGCTGGCTGACGCGGAGATCTCGTCCTTGGTGAAGCCACCCGATGGTGTATGGATGTGGGTGAGCTATGGTCGACAAGCCCAAGCGCTTCATGACGTCTGCTGAAATGAGGTTCTTTTGGCTCCCATTGTCAAAAATGAACTATACCGGGGAGCCCTTTAACCACATTCGGGAGTGGAAGAGTCGTTCCTCCTCCTCTAGATCTTCCAGTTCCTCCTTCTGAATCTTTGTAGTGGCAAGAGTGGCATTGGGCTCCGCATCAATAATCTGTTTCCCTTTTTCATTCCCCTTGTCAAGTTTTGATTCAAAGTTGGAGCATGCATCTAACTTAGAAGCCCTCATCTCGGCCACCAGCAACTGCTTGGCCCGACACTCACTTGTGTTGTGAGTGGAGCTCTTATGAAACTCACACCACTTTCCCATGTCCTTCTTTGGCTTTGCGGTGTTTTTCTTTCCTTGTGGCTTTGACAGGTTTTCTTGAGTCACCATGCCTTGGCTCTATCCTTTGTTCTGCGATTTGGGAGCACCCTTCCCTTACTTTTGATTCGCAGATCCAAAGTCTCGCTTCTTCTGTTTTAATTTCTGCTCAATATTGGCAGCATACCGGTATGCTGTACTAAGCGAGGAGATGTCGAGGAACTCCATTTCCTCCTGAATGTATCTATGTAGACAACTACGATATTTTACCACCAGATGTTTCTCTGAATCTTTGATACCTAACTTGGTGCGCAGGGTATGGAACAGATTCGTTAGCTCATGCACATCTTGATCCCTTTGTTGTCACAGCATGGTCCATTATATGTACTTTTCCTCATAGCTCCCCACGGGATAGTATTGTTCCTTGATGGCATCTCGAAAAGAATTCCAAGTGGGTACGGTCGAGAACAGAGAGGGTTCTGTCTCGTCCTTTTACTCACAGTGGGTTTCCCACCAGTCCTTAACATGGGGGGCAGCTTTGAGGAGTGCAAAAATAATCTTCTCCCTGTCAGAAAAGTCATGAACTGAGAAATATCCTTCTAATAGATTCAACCATCTATCTATGGCATCTATATCTATTTGACCCTCAAATATGTGAATGTCAAAATTTACTTGTACCTTAAAAGGAGTCGCACCTCCAAAGTGGTTGTTGGATGCAAATGTGATATCAGTGGGTAGCCATTGAAGGATCTGAGTAAAGTTATCCATCATTGCATTCCTTTTTTTTTTTAGGCATCCTCAAGCAATATTTTGATAGGATCTCCTGCTCCCTTATCTTTCTTTTCATCCCCCATGGGCGTCCTTCAGGGTTTGCGAGGCTGATCTTGCAAAGGTTCAACCAAATCGAGCCCTAACTCCTTATACCCCGACCTCGTTGGGGACATGCAAAGAAATATCGAGAAAAAGTAGACTGCTCTGATACCACTCATCTGGATTTATGCAGGAATGCAAAAAAATAAACATATAACCATAAATACAAAGATGGAGTGGAAATAACACTTCATTTCATTAATGTCAAAGAACTGAAATTTGCTTACAGATAGAATGGAAATAAAACTAGCTAGGGCACTAGTAGCTATCTCTAAGAATAGATGTGGCAGCTACAAGCCTCCGAACTGAGTTAAAATGAGGCTAGAGGGCCTATTTATTATTTAGAAACAATGGGAAATCCTAAAAATCCAAAAACCTAACCCTAGGAGATGAAGCGCCAAAACTATGGGCCCCGTTTGGGTAAATTGGTGTTTCAACTTCCCAGGGGCATAACTTTGGCATACGATCTCTATTTGATGCGTACCATACCTCGTTAGAAATATATATTTGAGGACTACAAATTTTGAAGGAGCAACATCAGTCCATGGACCCATGTTGCTCTCCGTTTTCCCAAAAAACGTCGTTTAGGGCCTCAAAACGGCTCTGGAAGTTCAAGACCCAAAAAATTGATAAAAATAGTAAGTTGTGCCGAAACTGAAAAAACTGAAAGAGACAATGGTGGGGCCCTAAGTGGAATAGGCAGGTGACCACCAATATCCACCTGGATCATTAATGCACCACTTCCTCTATCATTGCATCATTAGTGCTCTATGATCTTACTTTTATTCCTCCACTATCTCCATCATCTTCCTCATTATCTCTCTATAATCTCCACTCTTCCTTCATTAATGAGCTGCCCCACTACTCCATGATGTTGATCTACTATCTACTAACCCACACTCACACAGCAATAGTGGATTTTATTCATCTATGCTGTTTATCGGTCCCTCCACCCTTTTATTTAATTAACTAATTGAGAAAAGTAAGAACTCTAATATTCCAATTAACTGATCGAAATTTGGTAATATTACAGTCCTCCCCACCAAAATGTTGCTTGTTCTCAAGCAACTGCAAAAGTGAATGCTACAACAGTCCTCCTCCATCCAAATTGCATCCTCATATGGAAGGTATCCCCATATGCTCCAATGTGTAATGAATGCCCAACTCCATAGCTACCTCTCTATAATTTCTAGAATGACTTCCAATTGTATCGCTAGATGTCTCTCCTCATCACTAAACCTCCAAGTGGCAACCATATTTTGTTCTGGTTCCTCCAAGTGAAGTGGTTCCTCCCCACAAAGGAAAGTCCCAAGTCATGAACTATCTCTCCAACCCATGCTACATGGAGTAGGATGTGCCTCTCCATGCTCCCATCATAGGCCCTGCTTGCTCCAAACATCATTACAAACAATGTGAAATATAGGAAACATATACATATGGGTTGACATGTGAAATGTTGAACCATACTCTCTCAATAACAGCCACCGCAACAATGCCTCTTGCTGCCATACCACCCCATCATCATACCAAGTATGGTGGCCATACTCTCCTAACAGAAGTCAATGCAGTAAGGCCTCTCGTTTCCATCCCCCCTCCTCATCATCCAAAGTATGGGAGAAAGTCAACCCATACTCTCCCAAGAGTAACCAAAGTAGCAATGACTCAGTGCTACCACCTCACATCATCATCGTGCAAACCATGGACCAAAAACATACTAATTGACATGTATAATGTCACATCAACCCAACATAACCAAGCTCCCTACTACCACATCATGTGAGAGTCAAGAAATGTCCCAAATAAAAGCACATACATGGACATGTGATATGTCATGTGATGGAAAAACTCTCTCAAGAGTAGCTTGCATGGCCATGCCTCTTGTTGTTGCATCACACCAGTATTATGCAAGGCACGAATCATAAAAATATGAAATGTTAGGTAGTAACCATACTCACCCAAAAGAAACTAGCGCAACCATGTTTCTTGTTGCCCCATATCATAGATCTACAAGTAGCCTTTCAACCATTTTCTCATCATCCTCACCCATCCATCCAACTGTGGGTGATGACTCTTATCATGCTCCCACTTGGTGTCCACCCAATGGAGAATACCATCCTCCTCACTCGGATAATATTTTCAGTCCATGATATGTTGAATTGCATCCTCCTTGAGGTTTCTCCATGAGAACCTATCATCAATGACCTGATAGAATCCATAAGATTCTGAATATGTTGTAGGTAGAAACTTCTCTTTGATATGTGAGATGCTCATCAAGAAGGCTTCACCCTAATAATGGAAATATTTTTCCATCATAAGATGGCTACTAACTATAATATGTCCCTCCAATGCTTCATGAGTCAAGTGGTCATCGGAATGATTGAAGAATAGTTGGGCCCCCAACTCATCAATGCTCCCCAGTGACAATGTTGTTGATCTCCATGATTGTGCATCTGATGTCTCTTGACCATGCACAATGCTGAACTCATAGCTCGTCAGTTTACCAATTAGGACTATGCTCATCCTATCTTCTGAAACTCCACACTTCAACACAGACTGTTTTGTGTAGCTCAACACTGAACAAATAGGGTGGCTATACATCTCCTCCTGGAGTGATTCAAGGGTCCTCTGCGCAGTGATAGTTTGTTGCTCCAAATCAGCGAGGTGATCTAACCCATGGTTATGCAATTTACCTAAACGCATGACCCCAAAAATCTCAAAATGATGTGCTGAAATAATATGGGATGGAAATGTTTGCAATCCTTGGATAAGTTTATACTTGGGGATATCTTGCAAGGCTACAATAGTTCCTCCAATCGGTGCAATGACTTCTCCAGCTGCTAGTGATGGTGATGCATGCTCCTCTACTACTGCACCAACATTGATATCTGCCTCTTCTTCCTCATGCATTTCCTGAATCATGCATGGGACTCCCAATTTCAAGAGCTCAAGACCATCTTGCAAAGATGCAAGTGCTATTTCTCCTTATGCAAGTACTTCTGCAGATGGTGGTGGTGGTAGTTACTCCTCTTTCATAGTGATAGTGCTAACATCCTCCCTTTTCTTCTCACATAATTACTTCTCAATGTTGGGAAATGTCTCTATGGAAAGTACCTCTAGTTTCCTTCTATCAAACTTCTTATTCAACCTTTGAGTGAAGTTTGCATAAGCAGTCACTCTTGCATGTTTTATATGGCTGAACCACCAATCCTTTGCTCCACCCTCAAGGTGTAGCACTACAATATCAACAAACTCTCTTTCTGCTACTGGTTGTAGCTGGAAGAAATGATCTAACTCCTTCATCCAAGATTTTATTGTGCTTATGGATGATCCATAAAATTTCAGAAAGAATAATCTATGCCTTCTTCTTCTATTGCTGCTGCGGGATCTCCAGTTTTATTTGATTTGGATAAACTATTGGAGAGTTAGATTCTCCTTGGATGCTCTTGATTGAGACTCTGTAATCTACAAGATAATTACTCAGAGTCACATGCTCTTAGTATCCTACATTTCCATGCCATTCATCTCCTTCTGCAAAGAAAGTGGACATAGAAAAGTGTTGTGGAGCTCTTTTCATTACCAACTATTTATGCTGCTGATAGGAAGTGTTTGGAACTTCCTCATTCTAAAACCCTCTCAAGGTTTCTCTTTTCCTTCCCATTATCATTTCTTTATTCTTTGTGGACAGATCATGCATATATCTAAAGATAAGCATTGAAAAATGTAATCCTTCCGCCATTGAAGACTTCTTCTTTTATGCTTCTTATTTGTATTTATCTGATGTCATAAAATTCCCACAAGCTGAGCCAAATATCATGCTATGATACCACTATAATATTCCAAAATGGAAAATACAATAATATAGAACATCTACAGCATTCTAAATAAAGAAAAATAGGAATATAACACTAAAATTTGGAGAATGTCGTAAATATGTTGCAACTCGAAATTACATCGACATTATAACCATAAGCAGAAACAACATAATCATATCATTATAAACAACAGGAAATATAAATTACACAGTGCTCCAAAGAAGATGCACTCAAGCCAACAAGAAGTGGCTGAAATACACTAATGAAAACTAGAACTAGAAATGTTGTGATGCTACTAGTGCTGTTGTTGGAATATACTACTACTGGGAAAAATAACCATGTATGGGAGGCTGATGGATTGCTCAGAATGATCTAGGATTCTAACCACGAATTCTACTCAAAATAACCATAAAAACCCAGAAATGGTTTAGGAATATTTTGAGTTTGGAATTTCTACCCTTTTTGGGTTGCACACTACACCCATGTTGGCTGAGTTACGCACCCCTAGAGACAAATGCTGATATGGGGCTAAAATAATGATATATTAACTACAATAGCACCCAATCATCTCACTAAATGAAGGTCTGGTCCCTTATCCTTATTCCCAAGCTCAAAACCTGAGATCTAGCTCCTCCAGTGAATGTGCAACTGCTGCATGCACAACTGCTGGGAGATACTACGATGTCTAGGAGGGCTGATGATGTATAATTATAATAGATAATACAATTTTAATCCTAGGCTACTGAAGTGATCCTCGGAGTGAAGGATTAGTCCCTCACAGGATTCCAAGCTGAGTTACTTTGAACTTCCACTTCTCCTCAAACCCTCACTACAAAATTACATAATTTCTACAGGAAATGTTGCTGCAAAGGAGAATAGATGGATGGCCTAATGTTGGGTATGACAATGATCTCTGGGAAGACTAAAATAGATCCACGGTGTGAGGGGATAATCCCTCCACAGGTTTCTCAATTGAAGTACTGAGAACAACTTTCCAACTCTCAAACCCAAGTTCAGGAATGCGTAATTATTGTAGATGGAGGTGCAGATGAGACTGGCTAAAAGTGGCAATGATTATCGAATGTTGAATTTTTCCCAAACAAACCTTTCCAAAGTACGCACTCGAAGTCCCCCGTGGGTAAGGGTGGGATTCCTGCTCGGGAACACCCGGTGCTAAACAACACAATAGACTTAGCTAAACAGCTGAAGCGTGCAAAGAAATGTCTTACGACACAACAACAAAAATCTAGACTCCACTCCTTTGCTGCCCTCATATTAATTTTATGGTTGTGATCCTTCCCTCACCTTGGCCCACCTGATCATAATTGCACTACACATGTGACCACTAGCCTCCATAAAGACTGCATTGTCCTCCATGATCTCCATCACTGCTTCAATTACTCTCCATTCCCTCCATCACGTGTGAATTTATTCCTCCACTATATGCATCATCTTGTATTCATTCCTTCACTATCTCCATCATGTGTGCATTCAATTCACCACTTCCTACATCACTTCATCATTATTACTCCATGAACTCCACTCTTCCTTCATCAATAAGATGCTCCACTACTCCATAATGCTGATCCAATACATAACTAACCGACATTCACACAACAGAAGTGGATTTTATTCATCTACTCATTTATGGGTCCCTCCACCCTTTTATTTACTTAACTAAATAAGAAAGGTAAGAACTATAATATTCAAATTAGCTGATGGAAAATTTGGAATATTACAATTAATGTATTTTTCCTATAAATTTAGAAGATAATGATAAATATTGTAAATATGAGAAGATTCGATATTATTGTGGAAGGTTTGATAGGTTTTGTTGGAAATATTGTCATTGATGGCAATGGAGGTAGCAAATACAGAGACAGATAAAGGAGGCAGCAAAGAAGCGAACGATGGAAACATAGGAGACAGGCAGAGGCAGAGGCAGCGAATATAGAGGCAGAGCCGTTATTAGAGGCAGCGAATATAGAGGTAGAGCCGTTATCAGAGGCAGAGGTAGAGGCAGAGCTGTTATCATAGCAGAGGCATAGGCAGAACCGTTATCACAACAAAGACAGAGGCAGAGCCATTATCAAAGGAAGTGAATATAGAAGCAGAGCCATTATCAGAGGCAGAGGAAGAGGCAGAGCTGTTATCATAGCAGAGGCAGAGGCAGAACCGTTATCACAGCAAAGACAGAGGCAGGGCCGTTATCAGAGGCAGAGGCAGCAAACATAGACGCATTTTTTATGGAATGGAACCATGTGCAAACCTACATAATATTCCGGGAATCTTAAACCCAAGCGGCAAAGTATATATATATATATATATATATATATATATATATATATATATATATATATATATAAATATATATATAAACCTTATTCGAGAATCTCTTACCTCACAGGAGATACACCAGAAGAAAGTCGAAACATAAAGCTTCCTAATATATGCAGCGCTATACAGAAAGGTATCAAAGCCTTATATGGTGGGACCCTTTCCCAATCGCATCGGAAAATTGACAGCGGAATAGGTTAACAATAGGTTGCGATTGCAATTGAAGTTCCGGACCCGATATGGTTTAAACAACGATTCATATATGTTTGAGTTTCAGAGATTTGATAGCTAGTGGGACCCTCACCCAATCGCAATCGGAAGCAGTCGAGGGATAATACATTAATCGCATCGGAGAAAAAATGTGCAACGGAACATATAAACAAAGAACTGCGATTGCGATGAAGCCCGGACCATATAAGCAAACATTCAAAGCGTATATATATGTATTTATATGGAGTGCTTTAATGGAAAAGGGACCAAAGGTATAATACAATGCATATGTTTCATATTATTGAGCTCGAAATCAAAAGGACCAAAGGTAACAAAGTCTTAAATGGTGGGACCCTTTCCCAATCGCATCGGAGAAAAAATATGCAGCGGAACATATAAACAAAGAATTGTGATTTCGATGAAGCCCGGACCCGATGGGTTTATAAACCATAATTGATATGTGTCAGAACATGCAACCAAAGAATTGCGATTGCGATTCGCAAGGTCGGACGCGATAGTCATATAAACTCCACCATATAAAACATGGTCAGGTCCGCACATATCAAATGTCAATCAGGCAAAATAAAACTACGATCTCCGATTGGGATCGGACCCGAGACCACCCAAAAACTGTGGCACATAATCTAGATCAGGTCTGCCTTTTGGTAGTGTAATCAGGGCATAAGCAAAAGTCCTCTCGATTGCGTTGTGGTGATTGTTAATATAAAATTATTGTTGCGATTGAATTGAAATGTGCCGCATGGTCTGTGGACCCACAGACCTCGGCTTAAGGTGGAGGGCGATTGTTAATATAAAACGATTGTGATGTGTGCAATCACATCGGGCCATAAAACAAAGGTCGTGGTGTATGTATGTTCCACTTGCGGAACTCACCACATCAACAAGACACTTGCTGTGTGTAAAGCATTGGAATTTGCCCAGATTTAAAGTCAGCAGTTACACACACACACACACACACACACACACATATATATAAAGTGCTGATATAAAAAGCACAGTTACAAATGTATGGCATATGGTCGTTACTCTGCAACAGTGAATAAGGAAACATACAGAGCTGAAAGGGACAAAGACCCAGTGAAAGAAAAGACAAATGCACAGCTAGCCAAGAGGCTGAATGAGTGAGCTGGAGTTCTCATTGTAATTGAATGTAAATAATTTTAATTTATATTGTTGTGATGCATTGGCAAGTCTCCGGAAGAGAGTAAATATCCCACTTTAATATTAAAATAAGCACCTACAGTTACATTTTTCTGAGTGATCTGAAAAGAAATGAGAAGGCTGAAGACCAAGAGGTATGACTATCCATTTCAAATTCCTAGAGGAATACAAACAGTCATCAGGAATTCTCTATAATTAATATCATCTTGATATGCATAGAGAAGTGAGAGAGAGTAAATATAGAGAATGCAGAGTATAGAAGAGTGAGGCAGAGAATATTAAGAAAACCAGAGCAGAAATAGATGCTACAGAACAGAGCTGATATCTGAGGTAAATCAACAAACATTTATTTTGATAAATTGAGGAAGTTGGAGCTTCCCTATCAAGTTGCAGCTTGATAGCTGTCAGTTGTAGTTGACTGAGGTTGGAGCCTCCTGTAGGTTGGTCCCTGTAGAAAATTGAAGGGAGTTGGTGCTTCTTTGCAAGTTGTAGCTTGCAAAATTGAAGTTGGAGCCTCCTGTAGGTTGGTGCCTGCTAAAAAACAGTGGTGAGAGGGAGTTGGAGCTTGCCTTTACATCACAACAATAATAAGATGTGGTTTTCTCCCTTTATGGGTTTCCGCTTATATCTGGTGTCTCTGTGCATGATGTTTATGTCTTGATATGATTTATATCATATGCTTAATACCTGCTGCTCTCATATTAAGTCTATTGTTATATTATATTAATACTTGCTGCTTACATTCTAAGATTACTAGCATATTAAGTTGGACATGAAATGAAGGTGTAAATAAGTTTTAATGAAAAGTTTTAAAAAGTCCATGAATGTGTTAAACTGATTCACCCCCCCCCCCCCTCTCAGTTTAACTAAGGGTTCAAAAATTGGTATCGGAGCAGGTTCCTTTGTACAAGTTTAACAACTGAAAGGAGATCCTTGGTTCTCAGGATGGCTAGTAAAGAAGGATGTTCAACCAATAAAGCCCCTTTCTTTACAGGTGCAAATTATGCTTTCTAGAAAATCAGAATGAGGACATACATAATGTTTCTAGGTATAGAAGTGTGGGCTGCTATGGAATTTGGATATGCCCCAAAGGCAACTGACTCAGAGAAAGAAACCAAACAAGATTTTGTAGCTAACACAAAAGCCATGAATGCCATCTTGAATGGATTGTGTGAAGCAGAGTTTATTAAAGTAATGCACAAATACACTGCCAAACAAATGTGGGATACTCTGGAGAACATCCATGAGGGAGAAAATAAAGTAAATACTGCCAAAATTCAAGTCTATAGAGCCCAATTTGAGAACTTAAGAATGATTGATGATGAAGACATTGCTAGTTTCTTCCTAAAAGTTGCAGAAATTGTTAACAATATGAAAGCTCTTGGCGAAACCATACCAAAACGTATAATTGTGTAGAAGATTCTAAGATCTCTTCCATCCATATTTAATCCCAAGGTGTCTGCAATAGAAGAAACAGCTAATTGGGAGACCTTGACCATGAACCAGCTACTTGGAAATTTAACAGCATATGAGATGAGGCTCCCACAGAAGAAGCCAAGTACGAGGGAGGCAACCTTTAAAACAGAAAAGAAGAAAGAAGAAGAGGAAGACATATGCTCTTGCTCAGATGAAGAAGAGGCAAATTTTGTCAAGAAATTGGATAGAGGCTCAGGTAAATACAAAGGTAAACTTCCTTTCAAATGCTTTAACTATGGAAGAGTTGGACACTATGCTGCTAAGTGTCCTCACAAGAAATTAAGGAATTAGCCTCAAGAGTCGGAGAAAAATGCATCAAAGAACTGGCAGAAAGGAAAGAAGTTTAGCAGAAAATCCTTTTATGCTCAACAAGACAGTAGTACATCTGAAGATTCAAATGAACCCTCAAGTGAAGAAGGAACCTCAAAATTTTTATTGATGGCCATAGAAGAACTTGAGGGACTCCTACTAGAAGATGTAGAAGAAGAAGGTGAAGCCGATCTTGAGGGGGAGCTAAGAAGTGCTCAGGAGGAGATTGACAGACTCAAACTGAAGTGCAGAAAACAAAAGGGCGTTCTCCTCAAATATGTAAGAGAAGAGAAGAATTCCGAAGTCCTCATGCAGCTAAAGGTAGAGCTTGAAGAGGCCAACAAGATAGAAGACATATTACTTCAGCAAATCAAGTATAAAACTCGAGAACAAGAGAAGCTGGAATAAGAAGTTGTATGTCTGAGGAAGAAAGTAGAAAATGCTCAGAGGAAAGTATCTACAAATTTCTCTTAAACAACAAGCTCTAGTAAGTTGAACGAAATTCTGGATGCTCAAAGATCTCCTATGATAAAAATGGGAATAGGCTATGAAGGAGAATCAAGTAAAAGAAAAGAAAAGGAAAACAAAGAGATTATTTTTGTAAAAGCAAAGAAGAATGATGAAGCAACTCAAGCAATTCCTATAAAAGAAAAAACATGTAATAAGGAAGACAGAGATCAGAAGAAACCTCTAATAACAAAGAAGGCAATAAATACTAAGACAACAGAAAAAGGGTCATATGCCTCTGAATATGTCAAATTTGGAAGCCATCAAAGGAGATTCTTCCCTCCTATGAAGAATGCCACCTGTTATGTCTGCCACAAGCTGGGACACATTGCTGCATATTTTCATGCAAGGAGGAGTAATTCAAACCAGCAAAAGATGCAAACATTGAAGAGACTGCCTCAAGCAAACAAATGGAAAAGACAACCTTACATCAGGTATGCAAATAGTTTCTATGGTTACTGTTTTTATTGTAAGGAATTTGGCCATAAAATTATTGAATGTAGAAAGTATGGACAAATATTGATGCTCAACACCTCAAGGAAAACTATGATCAAATGTTGTATATGCAATCAAGTTGGACATATGCCTTCCAAATTTCCTCTGAAAGGAAGTGATTCATCATCTCACAAAAGATACCAAACAAAAGGATGCCTCCAGTGGAAAAATAAGGAGAATAAGTGTGACCTGGCTCTAACTGCTCAAGATCTGAAAAGCCAATGGTATTTGGCCAGTGGCTGCTCTAAACACATGACGGGAGACAAAAGCAAGTTTATAACTCTTGATGAAAAGAAATCTAGAAATGTTACTTTTGGCAATGATAAATCAGGTAAGATCAAGGGAAAAGGCTCAGTCAGCATAGACAATGGCAGAGGAAAGGCCCAAGATGTAGTATTTGTAGATGGGCTAAAAGAAAATTTACTAAGTGTCAGTCAGATGTGTGACAAAGGCTATGAAGTTCTTTTTAGAGCACAAGATTGTGAAGTCAGATCAAGCACCACAAGTAAGACTCTACTCAAAGGAGTTCGAACAGAGAGTAATGTTTACATTGTGAAAGAAGAAGATGAAGCATGTCATCTTAGCAAACTAGAAGAGTCATGGTTATGGCATAAAATATTGGGGCATCTCAGTTTCAATCACATAATCAGACTAGGCAAGAAGAAAGCGGTCAGAGACATGCCAGAAATAAAAAGGCCTTCTAATACCATATGCAAATCTTGTCAATTGGGCAAACATACCCGTTCATCATTTAAGGCCAAAGATGAGTTATCAACAAGAAAACCTCTCTAGCTTGTGCACATGGATCTATGTGGACCTGCAAGAACTAAAACTCCAAGTGGAGAATCCTACTTCATGCCGATAATAGATGATTTCTCAAGAATGACATGGGTTGCATTTCTCAAGAATAAATCAGAATCTTTGGAAAAATTTAAGATCTTCAAAGCATTAGCAGAAAATAAAATAGGATGCAAGCTAAAATGCATCAGATCAGACAGAGGAGGTGAATTCACAGATTATGACTTTGCTGACCTATGCAATGAACATGGGATAAAGCAACAATTTACTATTGCAGGAACACTTCAGCAAAATGGTGTAGAAGAAAGACAAAACAATTATGTACAAAAAATAGCCAGAGCCATGATGCATGAAAGTAATATTTCTCAAACCTTCTAGGCAGAAGCAGTACACACAGTGGTGCATATCCTTAATAAAGCTCACTTAAGGCCAAGTAGTGAAAAGACTCCCTATGAACTATGGCATGGGAAACCAACTTCAATAAAACATTTTAGAATCTTTGGAAGCAAGTGTCACATAAAGAATAATGATGAAAATCTTGGGAAATTTGATGCAAGAGAAGATGAAGGGATATTTCTAGGATATGCATCCAAAAGTAAAGGGTACAAGTGCTACAACAAGACTCTTCGAAAAATAGTAGAAAGCATTGACGTGAGATTTGATGAATAACTTCCAAACAATACAAGAGATACATACTTCTGCAGTCCATCAGACAACCATGAAGAAGAAAACCAAGATGATGAGGAAACAATCAAGACAACAGAAGATACAGAGCTGAGTTCTAAAGCTCCCTCAAGATATACTCAAAAGAACCATCATGAAGATCAGATCATTGGAGACAAGAGAGTAGGGGTCCAAACAAGAAGGCAGCTAACAGAAAAAACTGAAGAGGTATACATAGCCATGTTGCCACAAATAGAGCCAAAGAAATTTGAAGAAGCCAACAAGGAAAAGTCTTGGGTAAATGCT
The DNA here is from genome assembly GCA_034641835.2 of Pinus albicaulis. NCBI lineage: Eukaryota > Viridiplantae > Streptophyta > Pinopsida > Pinales > Pinaceae > Pinus > Pinus albicaulis. Next base: position 174,053,252 of record CM076571.1, read on the forward strand.
ATGAATGAAGAATTGGACCAAATTGAGAAAAACAATACCTGGGAATTAGTTCCTAGACCCACTGAGAAAAATGTCATAGACTCTAAATGGGTATTCAAAAATAAAATGAATGAGGAAGGACAGGTAATTAGGAACAAATCCAGACTTGTCTGCAAAGGATATTCACAAATCGAAGGACTTGATTACGATGAAACATTTTCCCCTGTAGCCAGAATGGAAGCCATCATAATGTTTCTGGCCTTTGCTTGCTACCAAAACTTCAAAGTATATCAAATGGATGTGAAATCTGCATTTCTGAATGGAGATCTAGAAGAAGAAGTCTACATGGAACAACCAGAAGGCTTCTCTTTAACAGACAAAGAAGACTATGTGTGTAGACTAAAGAAGGCTCTATATGGACTAAACAGGCTCCCCGTGCTTGGTACTCAAGACTGGATAAATATTTGCAAAAACAAGGCTTTAAGAGAGGTGGAGTAGACAACAATCTATACATAAAAGCCCAAGAAAATGAACTCCTGATTGTTGTAGTATATGTAGATGACATTATGTTTGGAAGCAATAGAGAAGAACTAGCAAAGGGGTTTGTTGATGAGATGAAAATAGAGTTTGAGATGTCTATGATTGGAGAGCTCAGTTTCTACTTAGGACTTCAAATTCAGCAAAAGAACACAGGTACATTCATCTCACAGGAAAAATACTTAAGATAAATGTTGAAAAAGTTCAAAATGGAGGACTACAAACCTATGTCAACTCCCATGATCACGGGATGCAAGATGTGTGCTGATGATGGATCTGCTGATATAGACCAAAAACTCTACAGATCCATGATAGGAAGCCTGTTGTATTTGACAACATCAAGACCAGACATCATGCTAGCAGTAGGACTAGTGGCTAGATATCAAGCAGCACCTAAACAAAACCATCTTCTGGCAGTCAAAAGAATATTTATATATCTACAAGGAACAACACAGTATGGACTTTGGTATCCTAAAGGCAAAAGCTTCACTTTGACAGCATACACAGATGCAGATTGGGTTAGGTGTGTGGATGACAGGAAAAGCACAAGTGGAGGTGCTTTCTATCTAGGAGAAAGTCTGGTGGCATGGTTAAGCAAGAAACAAACATCTATCTCTCTGTCTACAACAGAAGCAGAATATATAGCAGCAGCAGCATGTTGTACACAAGTCATGTGGCTGAAGCAAACCCTCCAAGACATGAAGGTAAGCATTGATGAACCTATCTCAATCAAATGTGATAATACAAGTGCTATAAGTATATCTAAAATCCTGTGCTTCACTCAAAAACTAAACATATCCCAATCAAGTATCATTTCCTCCGAGAACAAGTGGCTTAGAAGATAGTAAAACTGGAGTATGTACCAACAAAAGAACAGACAACAGATATATTTACCAAACCACTTGCTAGAGAACCATTTGAATATTTGAGAGACGAACTAGGGGTATTATCTGTAGATGTTACTTTCTAATATGAAGAGAAAGCACAGTTTCAGGCGGAGAACAGAAATGAAAATATCATTCCTAGGGGAAATCAGCAAGCAAGGGAAGCATGAAACAGGTCCTCAGGATCAAAAGGATTATGGAAAGAATACATTCGGCATAAAAGAATCAATAAAAAGGCAAAAGGGTCAGTGGTGAACCCGGCGTGAATCTAATCCAAAGGTTGAAGCAGCAACGTACAAAGCCAGAAGATCTCAGAGAGAGGAAATGAACGAAATGTTGAAAAATAAAAATAATAAATAAAAACACAGGATCAAATAATAGAATCTACATTAAGAATTCAAACCCCCTACCATTGATGTCAAAGGGGGAGGAAGAGCAAGAAACAGGAGAAAGGATCTTAACATGCAAACAGAGGAAGTGTATTGCCATCAATGCCAAAGGGGGAGACTGTTGGAAATATTTTCATTGATGGCAATGGAGGCAGCAAAGATAGAGACAAACAAAGGAGGCAGCAAGGAAGCGAACGAAGGAAGCAAAGGAGATAGGCAGAGGCAGAGGTAGTGAATATAGAGGCAGAGCCATTATCAGAGGCAACGAATATAGAGGCAGAGCCATTATCAAAGGCAAAGGTAGAGGCAGAGGCAGAGGCAGAGCTGTTATCACAGCAGAGGCAGAGGCGAAACCATTATCACAACAAAGATAGAGGCAGAGCCATTATCAGAGGTAGCGAATATAGAGGCAGAGCCGTTATCATAGGTAGAGGCAGAGGCAGAGCTGTTATCACAGTAGAGGCAAAGGCAGAACCATTATCACAGCAAAGACAGAGGCAGGGCCATTATCAGAGGCAGAGGCAGTGAACATAGATGCATTTTTTATGGAATGGAACCATGTGCAAACCTACATAATATTCTGGGAATCTTAAACCCAAGCGGAAAAGTATATATATATATATATATATATATATATATATATATATATATATATATATATATATATATATATATATATATATATATATATATATATAAACCTTATTCCGAGAATCGCTTACCCTGCCGGAGGATACACTAAAGCTGAAACATAAAGCTTATATATATATGCAGCGCCTTATACACAAAGGTATCAAAGCCTTATATGGTGGGACCCTTTCCCAATCGCATCGGAAAATTGACAGCTGAACAGGTTAACAACAGGTTGCGATTGCGATTGAAGTTCCTGACCCGATATGGTTTAAACAATGATTCATATATGTTTGAGTTCCGGAGATTTGATAGCTAGTGGGACCCTCACCCAATCGCAATCGGAAGCAATGGAGGGATAATACATTAATCACATCGGAGAAAAATTGTACAGCGGAACATATAAACAAAGAACTGCAATTGCGATGAAGCCCAGACCATATAAACAAAGGTTCAAAGCATATATATATGTATTTATGTGGAGCGCTTTAATGGACAAGGGACCAAAGGTATAATACAAGGCACATGTTTCATATTATTGAGCCCGAAATCAAAAAAACCAAAGGTAACAAAGTCTTATATGGTGGGACCCTTTCCCAATTGCATTGGAGAAAAATTGTGCAGAGGAACATATAAACAAAGAATTGCGATTGTGATGAAGCCCGGACCCGATGGGTTTATAAACCATAATTGATATGTGTCGGAACATGCAACCAAAGAATTGCGATTGCAATTGGCAAGGCCGGACGTGATAGTCATATAAACTCCGCCATATAAAACATGGTCGGGTCCACACATATCAAATGTGAATCAGGCAAATTAAAATTGCGATCTCCGATTGGGATCGGACCCGAGACCACCCAAAAACTGTGGCACATAATCTAGATCGGGTCCGCCTTTTGGTAGTGCAATCGGGGCATAAGCAAAAGTCCTCCCGATTGCGTTGTGGCAATTGTTAATATAAAACGATTGTTGCGATTGTATTGAAATGTGCCGCATGGTCTGTGGACCCATGGGCCTCGGCTTAAGGTGGAGGGCGATTGTTAATATAAAATGATTGCGATGTGTGCAATCACATCGGGCCATAAAACAAAGGTCGTGGTGTATGTATGTTCCGCTTGCGAAACTCACCACATCAACAAGACACTTGTTGTGTGTAAAGCATTGGAATTTTGCCCAGATTTAAAGTCAGCACTTACATATATATATAAAAATCGCTGATATAAAAAGCACAGTTAAAAATGTATGGCATATGGCCGTTACCCTGCGACAGTGAATAAGGAAACAAACAGAGCCGAAAGGGACAAAGACACAGTCAAAGAAAAGACAAATGCACAGCTAGCCAAGAGGCTGAATGAGTGAGCTGGATTTCTCATTGTAATTGAATGTAAATAATTTTAATTTATATTGTTGTGATGCATTGGCAAGTCTCTGGAAGAGAGCAAATATCCCACTGTAATATTAAAATAAGCACCTACAGTTACATTTTTCTGAGTGAGCTGAAAAGAAATGAGAAGGCTGAAGACCAGGAGGTATGACTATCCATTTCAAATTCCTAGAGGAATACAAACAGTCATCAGGAATTCTCTATAAGTAATATCTTCTTGATATGCATAGAGAAGTGAGAGAGAGTAAATATAGATAATGCAGAGTATAGAAGAGTGAGGCAGAGAAGATTAAGAAAAGCATAGCAGAAATAGATGCTATAGAACAGAGCTGATATCTGAGGTAAATCAACAAACATTCAGTTTGATAAATTGAGGAAGTTGGAGCTTCCCTATCAAGTTGCAGCTTGATAACTGTCAGTTGTAGATGACTGAGGTTGGAGCCTCCTGTAGGTTGGTGCCTACAGAAAATTGAAGGGATTTGGTGCTTCCTTGCAAGTTGTAGCTTGCAGAATTGAGGTTGGAACCTCCTAGGTTGGTGCCTGCAGAAAAAAAGTGGTGAGAGGGAGTTGGAGCTTGCCTTTGCATCACAACAATAATAAGATGTGGTTTTCTCTCTTTATGGGTTTCCACTTATATCTGGCGTCTCTGTGCATGATGTTTATGTGTTGATCTGATTTATATCATCTACTTAATACCTGCTGCTCTCATATTAAGTCTACTATTATATTATATTAATACTTGCTGCTCACATTCTAAGATTACTCACATATTAAGTTGGACATGAAATGAAGGTGTAAATAAGTTTTAATGAAATGTTTTAAAAATTCCATGAATGTGTTAAGCTGATTCACCCCCCCCCCCTCTCAGTTTAACTAAGGGTTCAACAGCATTATGATTAGTTAGCTCTTATCTAGGGATAAGCGATTAGATGAGACATTTTAGTGATCAAGAGAGATATTGTTGGAGTTCGTTAAGGATCTATAACCTATTGTGGTTTAGATCCATTTGTATAAATTGAGGTGATCCTATGAGGCATGCAAGATGTATAAGTGTGTGACTGAGTGTTAGGAATGAAAGGCCAAGTATGAGGCCAAGAATCCTCTTGTAAATACTTTATTTTATTAAGGAGTGATTTTTGTTTTTTTATGTGCACTTGATATTGTGTGATTTTGAGTTTTGGATTTGTGTTGATTTTTAAGTGTAGGCCCTATTGTCTGTGTGTCATATATTCTAAGAATATTTCAAAATGAGGAATAGAAAAAATATAATCACCATAAATTTTTGGAAGATATTTTACCCATTATATAGAATAATGGTTTCAGTTTCTAGCAATTCATTTAACATAAACAATGTTAACTTTAACATGAAATTCACATGGAAACTTTACATTACAACTCTTCAACATGAGATGAAAAATATGAAAATACAATTTTCAAGGTATTCCTTCATACTTTTCCAAAATAAAGTATTTGTAGAGTTGCGAAAGTGAATTCTATGTCTTTAAAATTTGCTTGCTTCAAAAACAAACAACTAGTATTCAAATTTGGAATATGGAAAAGGGCTTCATCTATCAATGGAATTGCTAAGATGATAAAAATATTTAATTTACCCCCTCTTGTAAGGAATTTGTAGCTAATATATAGGATATCTTCTAAGAAATGGACTTTATCCTTAGCAATGACACCAATATGTTACCACACAAACTAGCACTTATAGCTTAAATTTCTCAAAATAGGATTCTAGCCTTCTAAAACTTATAAAAAGGTTGGCCACTATTAGCTTCACCAACTCTTACCTCACTTTAGACTCTTGAAAAGGTTATTTTTCATGGGGGGTTTCCTTATTGGTCAACCAAGATCACTTCATGTAGTAATGAGGGGGACTACCTAGCAACAATGAAATTGTCAAGAAAGATGAAATTAGCTTGGGGTAATGAGTGAAATCAAAACTAGTGCCACATCTATTTGGGCTATCAATTCATTTAGAAAATTTGAAGAGTGAGAGCTAAGTGCATATATGCAAACATGTGACATGTTGAAAATCCTTAACTTGGTTCAACAATCATCTTAGGGTAAACAAACAATCGGATATGGCAATAATTGTACCATTAATATTTTGTGATTAGATCTTACAAGGTTAGTAAGGAAATACTTATATAGATCTACAAATAAAAAAAATAACCAAGTGGTCTTTTACCACAATATTGTATATAGACACACATACTCAAGGGATGTAGAATGTGTAATGTTGTGACATTTGAGGATAGGTGACTAAATACTATAAGATATAATTTTATTATACCAATATATGCTCTTCCAATGTAGTGTGAAGCTCCTCTATGGCCTTATGTTACCATTAGAATTCAAATTCATATAAAATAGGACATTCAAATGGTGCCATAGAACATATGTACATGAACAAAAATTACATATAAATAATACCACAACCTACATAGATAAGAGATCAAATATTCCAAAACTTGGAGATAAATTAATCAAAAGTTCTTCCTTTTCTTATTGATTTCAATCCAAGAAGCATATAGGGTAACTACGTACTTATACACATTTGAACTATAATTTTTCATGAAATTAAATATCAATTTTTTTTCTACATCCATTAGTTCTTCGAGGAATGATGAAAAAATAATCATCAATAACCACCTCAATAAATTGTATACTCAAAGTATATAATAGTTTAGAGGGATCAATACATTCCTCTAAGATTTTAGAATAAAATATTTTTAGGAAAAACTAATATTATTTCAATCTAACTTACCCTAAAACCCAACTAAATCAATAAAAATATTAGGATTCAATTGTAGAAAATTTCCAAAAATAGGAGCAACTAGTTGGGGGAACCTACTTGATTGAGTGCTTGACCATGTGATGGCTCCAAAATAGAAAATTTTCCCTTGTCCACATGTGTATTCCCTCCTGTAGAAATTATACAAACAATGTGTATATCAATGGATTCAATCCGATCATGTGATATGCTAAAGCAAGATATTGAATCCTTCTACAAATCAGTTGCGGAAAATAAACACGATGACCAATCATAAAAAGTAAGGAAAGAAGCAAATCGAATCGCAACACAGATATTTTCCCAGGGAAAGCTTACTGCTCAAAACCCCTCTATATTCTATTGTATATTCACGAAGGAATCATGAAACAATTACAATTCGTTCTTCTCACAAGAGTCTCATTCACTCTCACAACTGTCTCACACTGATCTAGACAAAATTGACCAACACTTAGCCAATTTTCAGCCTCTGCTCAGCTTGCCTTGCTTGCGAAATTCATGTGGAATGAAATCCCTATTATTTAGGAATTTCAACCTTCCAAAACTGCGTATTGCTCATGGGAAATCCTATAGTTCTCTTATTGTATGTGGGCATCCTACTAATGATACAACTGATAGTTAACATCCCTTTAACCTTTGTCTCAACTGGGTCTCCACTGGAACTCACATGCATGCAGCTATTAATAGTAAATCATCTGTTACATGACAGATCACTGCATGTGAATTAAATCTGATTTAGTTCACTTGACCTCTCACTAGTGCAACAAATAGTTACAACTAGTTAAACTGATTTTAACTCAATTAATTGAGTTAACGAATTTCTCGTGCATTAAACTAATGCACTAACTGCAACTTGGGCTCAATAACTAATAGAATCACTCTGCATGCCTCACCAACCACCCTCAAATCGCAATTCATGAGCTAACTCATTTTATCATACTCAATTAACTATTACAAGTGATCATGAGATAAGATTACAATTTATTGTCCAATTTAATTAAGGGAAAACTAAATTACACACATTTCCAATTTATTAAATAAATTGGATTTCACAGTAATGTATCGCTAGGACCTGTGATCCCACACTAGTGTGTGTGCTACATTTTCTTGTTGACTTTCAAAACTCCCTCTCAATAAGAAAGGGATTATCAACTACCCCGATCTTGCCTCTGTGGTATTCGAATTTTCTCCTAGCGAGCACCTTTGTTAGAATATTTGCATCCTGATCTTCTGTGGGAATGTACTAAAGCAACACAATGCACCTCTCAACATAATCTCAATGATGGTGGTACCAGATGTCTATATGCTTGGACCTATCATGGAATACCAGATTAACCAAGAGTTTAATGCAACTTTGTTTATCAAAATGTATGACTATCGGATCCATCTAATGACCAAACAAACTAGCCAAAATATTCCTCATCCATATGGCCTCACAGGCAGCCTTACTTGCTACCATGTACTCTGCATCAGCTGAACTGAGTGCCACAAATCTCTACTTCCTGTTGTACTAAGAAAATTCTGTCAATCCTATGTTGAAGATCCCTCCTGATGTGCTCTTTCTGTCTGATGGGCTACCTGCCCAATCTGCATCTGTGAAGCCTTGAAGCTTCACTTCCTTTGTCCATCTGTACCATAATCCATACATTGTAGTGCCACTAAGATATCTCAAGACATGCTTCCCCGCCTTCCAAAAGAGCTTGGTAGGCTTAACCATAGCTTGAATCAGCTAGTTACCTGCATAGCAAATGTCTGCTCTGGTGTTCACCAAGTACATCAGTGAACCCATGAGATGCCTATAAATAGTAGTGTTCACTACCTCACCTGAAGTAGCATCTTCCTTCTCTCTAGTTTCCTGGAAAAGAAGTCTCCATGGGTTTACAACTCTCCATTTGAAGCTTACTTAGAATCTCTTTGGCATACTTTCCTTGAGAAACAAATAGCTCACCATCCTGCTGCCATTTCTCCAAACCAAGGAAATAGTGAAGGAGTCCCATTTCCTTCATCTCAAACTCTCTTCCAAGATCCTCTTTGCAAGAAATTATGAGTTGCTCTTCACCTGTAAAAATTAGATCATCAACATAAATTAAGATAATTAAGAGCTTACCATCAACCACAATCTAGTATAGGTTTGCATCCGCTTCACTCTTCGTGAAGCCTAACCCAGTAAAATAGATGTCAATCCTAGTGTACCAAGCACAAGTTGCTTGCTTCACCCCATACAGTCCTCTCTTGAGTCTGCTAACATGCAACTCATTGTCAAAGGTTTGAAAAAAATTTGTTGGCTCTATGTACACTTCATCCTCAATAACTCCATTCAGAAATGCAGTCTTCACATCCATATGATGTATCTTCCACCCCATCTGTGTTGAGAGAGCAAGGATAGATCTAATCGATGAGTATCTCGCAACCGGTGCGAAAGTCTCCTAATAGTCAATCCCCTCAACTTGTGAGAATCCCTTGGCTACAAATATAGCCTTGTACTTCTCCACACTCCCATCAGCTACCTACTTCACCTTATAGATCCATCTAGATCCAACCACTGATTTTTCGACTCGTCTTGGGACAACTTCCCATGCACTGTTCTTCACGATGGAGTCATACTCCTCAACCATGGTGCCAACCCAAATTGGTTGGTGCATGGCTTCCTCAAAGGAAGATAGTTCTGTCACAATACACTTGCTCATAAGAGCCATGTATCTAGTAAAATTGTCTGGAGACTATCTTTTTCTGTGCAATGAAGTATGTGCTCTTACATGTTTTGTTGCATCAAGTCTAAATCTATCAGCTTCTGTGGTGCGTCTTCTACCATTTTTGGTGGATGGCTCTACATGAGTGTTTTCTGCCACTCCATGATCCTGTGCATGTGGTTGATCCACATCTTGAGGTTCATCCTTTTGAACCAAGATTTCCTCATCTTCATACAAATCAAGCTCCCTCTCAAGAGATAATCGCATGGCTTTCTCCTCATCAAATTTTATATCCCGTCTCACAACTATCATGCTACTATTTGGAAAATGCACTCGATAGTTTTGGGGAGTATCATTGTACCCCAAAAATATCCAAATCTCAGATGTTGGTTCTAGCGTCTTCCTAGAATCTTTGGTCACATGGCAATAGACAAATGAGCCAAAAATTTTAAAATATGAAACATCAGGTTTCTTACCAGAAAAATCCTCCTCTGTTTTACTCATGCCAAGTATCTAATGAGGACTATGGTTTTTCATGAATACCATTGTGTTTCATGCCTCTACCCACATATGCAACGGTAGGACCTGATCATGCAACATCGCTCGTGTCGCACCCACAATTGTTCTGTTATTTCTTTCTGCGACCCCATTCGGTTGTGGGTTATGAAGCACAATCATCTCTCTTTGAATTCCTTCTTTTCTATATAAGTTATTGAATTCATTGATGATGTACTCACCACCATTTTTTCTCCTAAAAGCCTTCACATGCTTCCCTAGTTGTTTCTCCACCAGTGCTTTGAACTCGCAAAATTTTGAGAACATTTGAGCTTTCTTCTACTTGAAGTATATCCAACACTTTCTAGAAAAGTCATCAACAATGATCACATAATACCCGTGCTTTGTTGTTGAAGCTATAGAGAATGGTCCACACACTTTTGAGTGAACTCTCTCAAGGATTTCTGCTACTCAGTTCTCCTTCTTGTGAAAAGTGACCTTTCCATACTTCCCCATGGTACATCCCTTGCATGTGTCTATCTGAACAAGAGTGCCCTATGGAATCCCTGTATAAATTTGTTGCATGAAATTCAAAGCTCCATGGTGTAGATGGCCCAATCTCCTGGGCCACCCTCATCTCGGCTCACCACTTTGTTTGCCTTACCCATAAATGTTGTGCAGCCATATACATCAAGTTTGTAGAGAATATTCACACAAATCCCAATATTCTTGGTTTGTCCTGTGGCTTTGTTAGGAAGGAATGCTTTCCCTTCACTAAAAACCACATCATAACCTCTATCCTCTAACATTGCAACTAAAACTAAATTATTTTTCAAGCCTGGCACATGCATGACATATTTTAATAAGAAGGGTTTACCTGACTTTCTTTGGAAAGTAACTATACCAATCCTGGTAGCACTATATCTCCCATTATCACCCATTTCGATATGAATCTGGAGATCCTTCTCCTCCAAGCTACTGAAAATTTCTTTGTCTCCTATCATGTGGAAAGATGCACCACTATCCAAGTACCACACTGATCCCATCACACAGGACACCATGCATGCAATGAGAGAGAAGCCCAACTAAAATTACAAGGACAAAGCCTCACCAGCTATAGATCTTGAAGCCTTATTATTATTCTTCTTCTATGGACATTTAGTGGCATAATTTCCATGCTCGTGAGAGTGAAAACATTTCACTCTAGACATATCACGCTTCTTTCCTTCTTTGTCGGTCTCATATTTGGAATAGGATTTATTTCTCTTCCCCTTCTTGGCCTTACCAACTAAGGTGCAATTTTCCTCATCATTTGTCCTAGATGAGGATCCATCCCTGGTATTTTGCCTAAATTATTCTTGCACCAAATCTGACCAAAGTCACTTCTAATTTGTTAGCTTCTCCCTCCCAATGACAGAGTCCTCATAACGATGCCAACTCTTGCGAATTCTTAGAAGAGCTAGGCTCACCAATTCATCATCCACTACAGTAATTCTGATGCTCCCAAGCTCATCTTGACATTGGAAAAGCTTGGTTAAATATTTAGAAATAGTATCGCCTTTCTCCATTTTGATTTTCCTAATCTTGTCATTCAGTGCCAATTTTATGTGGTCATTTCTACTCTAAAACGGATCTTTCAAAGCCTTTCACATTGAATATGGAGTTGCTTTGACATGGATACTTGAGACAATGTGGTCTCATACTCCCTCCAATAAGATCCTCCTCACCTTTGCAACCTTCTTTAGCCAAGCATCAAGAAGAGTAGCATTTGCTGCTACAGGTTTGGGAATGTCATTATCAATGAATTATTTCAACCCACTGTCCTCCAGAATTTCCTCCATCCTATATTTCCACACAATATAACTAGAACTACCCTCGAATGCATATTCCAATCTCAAGCCATTAAAATCCATCTTGATCTTGATCCACCTGTCGCACCAAAGAATAGTTTTGCAAATTCAAATTCTATTCATCACAAACTCCACTTATTCTCCACTATAGTGATTTCCTATCCTCTGATACCATGTATAAATTATACAAACAATGTGTATACCAATGGATTCAATCCGATCATGCGATATGATAAAGCAAGATATTAAATCTTTATACAAATCAATTGCAGAAAATAAACACGATCGCCAATCACAAGTAAAGAATTAAGCAAATCAAACCAAAACATAGATATTTTCCCATGGAAAGCATACTGCTCAAAAAACCTCTATCTTCTATTTTATATTCACCAAGAAATCATGAAGCAATTACAATGCACTCTTCTCACAAGAGTCTCCTGCATTCTCACAACCACTTCACACTAAATCAGAAAAAATCTACCAACACTTAGCCAATTTTCAGCCTCTACTCAACCTTCCTTTCTTGCACAATTCATGTGGAATGCAATCCCTATTATTTAGGAATTTCAGCCTTCCAAAACTACGCAATGCTCATGGAAAATCCTATAGTTTTCTTACTGCATGCGGGAAACCTATTAATGATACAACTAATAGTTAACATCCCATTAACCTTTGTCTCAACTGGATCTCCACTGGAACTGACATGCATTAGTCAACTCCATGAAATAAGCACCTTAGAATTAGTCAATGCATCCAAGTGCTATGTATAGATGATCCTAATGTGAGTCAAATGTTGGGGAGACAAATAGACATATGAGTAAGTGTATGCCCTCAATAAGAATAAATTATGTTCTAAAAATTCATTAATTGATTTTCAAATCCTTGTCCAAAGAAACCTCCTAAGTTCAACTAGGATGCCATTTGTCTTCTTAAGTTCTAGTTATACTTGTGGGTTTTATTATAATGATAAATAACAAAAAAATAGATGCAGATATATATGAGAATGGAAAATACTAATTCATTTCTACTACAATAACCATGTAGGCTTTGATATCCAATTAGTTTCCATATTGTGTGTTCCCTTAATTTCCAAGGAATTGTAGGATTTTGGGATATCCTTTTTCTAATGAGAAATCAATCTTTAAATACTATCACATGATTTAATTGAATATGATCTAATTGTTCCACAATAGGAGGTGATTCTAAGAAAGTGCATCAACTATCATAAACATTGAAAGGTCCAATTGCAAATTGGTTTTCTCCAATAGATTTTGGGGTGGAATAAGATGTTGAAGTCATCAAATAAATTTTTATCAATCAAACATCTAGACAAGGAGAAAATGTTCATTTTTTTTTGTTGCATTGACCATCAAATTATTTATTTTCCAACCTTAATCAAAACTAATAAAAAAAAATTGTTTACTATCCTTAGATCAAGTGTGTATGAACAATTGTCAGAATACAAACAATTCAAGGATTCTTTTTTATACGTTATCAAGCATTGTTGATTATTTGAGGCTAGTAAGAACTCACTAAGGATACTAAGTCTCAATTTTCACATGATTTTGGCATGAAGGACTTGGGTAAGTTGAATTATTGTTTGGTGTTTGAGGTGAAGAGAGACCACCAAAATAAGAAGTTATATACTATTCAAAGCAAGTATGTTGAAAACAAGCTCAAACTCTTCAATATCGATATATATATAAATTGACCTGTATGCATTCATCTCAAGTGGAAATATGTTTGTTGAGTATCATGATTCTTATAGGAAAATAAGAGGAGATGAGATGAAAAAGTGCAAAAGAACACAAATTACATATGTATTTGGAATTAAAAGTAGATACATGGAAAATCTAGAAGGACATCATGGAACAAATGTCAAAAGGAACTTTTCTGTGTCTATCAAGCATTGATGACTCATATTTTCTATCAATAAACTTCAAATGCATGGATTTGTTATTGTTGGATATATAGGTGATGTGAAAATGTAAATGCCCACTAGTATATATATATATATATATATATATGAGATAGAAATTGAAAGATTAAGAAAAATATATTGAAGCTAGGTTTCCTCTACAATTTGAAATGTAGTTTAGAGTTGTGAAATTTTTTTTTAATGTAAAAGAATAGAAGATGTAATTCAGCTATATACTATACATACAATCAACACATATGATCAATATAAATTTTATATTATCACAATTTCCCATTTTTCATATCTATTAATTTGAGGAAATTGAGTCAGAGGAGGAGGTAGGGGGGCTGAAAGCTAAAGAACTAAATATAGCACTCGAGTTAAGAGTTGGGTTCATAATTTCTCTTACATCCCCATCATCAAGTGTTCAAGTATCATATGCGCCTCCAACATACAAAGGCTTTAGCATCTGAAGAAAACCACCAACACCTATCTAGATTAGGTCAACAGCACTGGAGGAAAAGCACTAACACCTGGCAATCTTAACTGAACAATTCCAATTCTTATGTGGATAAAGTGGAACGTACATTAGGTGACTCAAACTGTTATGGGAAGGAAGAACAAATATTTAATTATTTACGCACTCAAATTGATTAGACCATATCTAGTGAGCATCAAGATTTTATTTATGTCACGTTTCTCCCTAAGAATTACAATGTTAAGGGGAAAATGAAGATGAATTGATTCATCGTCTTTGATTAGATATCTCCATTGAATATGTGCAATTCCATGGAAAATAACTCTTATGCAATGATAAATGATAATTGTTATTTAATTGTTTATGAATATGGAAAAGTTCTTTTCATTCTCTTTTATAGGAAATTTATTCATTATGCATATTGTGTTTGATGATGTTTTATTCTCTTTATGAGCATTTGGTTGTTAATAAATTTTGAGAATACACACTAATTTAATTAATGACATCATTTTAATTCACACTTGCATAGCTAATTATGATTTCTATTATGAAAAAGGTTCCTTACATAATTGGAATTCGAAATCCATGTTTGTGGCTATCCATTTTGTGATTGGGACTTATGGGTGAGAATGCTATGTACAATGATACCAATAATTTGAAAAATATATTGTGGGCAAGGGTTGAGAATAAGTGAAGTGGAACATTGTATTTGCTTCAAACAAAAGAGTAAATATCATTATTTTGATGTTTTATGTTGTCAATATTTTTTTTGTTGGTAATTATAAAATCTAGTTAAGGAGACCGCAAAGAGACTAATTCTCAATTATCACATGATATTAACATAAAGGACTTGGGTGAGTTTCATTGTTGTTTGGTATTTGAGGTGGAGAGAGACCACCAAAATAATAATTTATTTACTAGCCAAAGAAAGCATGTGGAAAAGAAGCTCAACATCTTTAATATTGATATATGTAAATTGAGTAACATTTGGAATTGAGTTTGTAGACTAACATGAGTTTTACCAGCAAATAAGAGGAGATGAGTTGCAAAAGTGCCATATGCCAATGAGATTAGTAGTCTTATGTATGCAATGGCGTAGAAAAGAACACACGTTACATATTACATTTTTATTGGGAGTTATAAGTAAGTACATGAAAAACCTAAAAATATATCATTAGACAAATTCCAAGATGAGTTTTATGTCTCTATGAGGTAATGATGACTCTTATTTTTATCAATAAGCTTCAAATGTATGGGTTTGTTATTGTTAAACATTGTAAAATTAAGAAAAATATATTGATGATTCAAAGGCTTCTTTCACGATCTCAAATATATATTTAGAATTCTTTTGGTAATAATCATAGGCAAAAGGACAAGGCGAGAGATCATATCAAAACATTGAGTTTAAATAGATGTAGAGATGGCTAAACTAACCGTTATTCTAACGGCTAGTTTGACTCAATGGAATAAATTAAATTAAATGATATAATTAATTTTATTCAAATAATAATTTTATAAAAAAATTTAATTTTTTAATTTTTATTTTTAATATTTAAATATTAATTTTTTTTTTGAATTTTTACACTAAAATTTTATATTATTAAATAATATATATATATATATTTAAGATTATGTTATTGAGTTTTTATATTTAAAAATGTTTATTTAGAAGACAAGGTCAAATACATTTTAGAGGTGTTTGCCCAAAAAAGACTGGAAAAGAAATGTAAGTCGGCTGTATAACGGACATATGATCAACCCATATGTTCTAAATATAAATATGTTACTATCACCATTTGTTATCACCATTTCTCATTGTTCCTTTCTATCGGTTCTACGTGGTTGATTTGGTGGAGGTAGAGGGCCCGAAAACTGAAGAACAGAAATGGGAGGCAGAGGAAAAACTGGAAAACGAAAAAGGGTAGACGACGATGTTGTTGCTGATGAGTGGTGGAAGGAATTGCCAGCAGATTGGTGGAAGGAATTGGGAGAGGGTTTGGAAATGGAGATTTTTGGGCGCTTGCCAGCGGAAGATGTGTACACATATCGCAAAGTTTGCAGCGAATGGAACAGTCTGCTCTCATCGAATTATTTCATAACACACACATGGCCAGATGCGATTATCAACAAGCAGCCATGGCTAGTGCTGTGCGACATATCGACCAGTAATCCTTGTATGGCCTTCTCCTTTTACACACGAACCTGGAAGCCCTGCTTCTCCCTTCATTTCCCCGATGGAGAAGAAAACAATGAAATCAAATGCAGAGGATCTGCAGCAGGTCTTGTCTTGGTAGAAAGACACAAATTGGAAAACTGGGTCTGTAATCCTTATACTGGCAACTCCATCCAACTTCCTCCCATGTCAGCCATAACTTCCTTCCACTCCCCTTCCTACCACTTCATATGCATGGCTGAAGTTGATAATAATAATAATGATGATGGCGCCTACAAAGTAGTGGCCGTTGGCTGTGATAACAACAGAGAAGTGGCCGTTGGCTGTGATAACAATCCTTGGGGAATTCTTGGTTTCACCATCCGCACGTTAAACGAAGGACTGGAACCCCAAACATTGGTTGCCCCCATCCCGGAGCCAATGCTTAAACGCCCGGTAGAGCTTCAGTTAGCCATCTGCCGATCACGGTTACTGGTAGTGGCTCCCATAGACGAGGAGGAGGAGGAAGTGGTAATCGTATGTGAATTGGAATCACTAAATAAGCAGTGCCATCCTCTTTCCACAAACACCAATATAACGCCATGGGCGTGGAAGGAAATCGCAAGGATGCCTCCAACTGTGTGGAACGATTTTAAACGTGAAGCGTGTCCCCAACGGTATAGATGCACAGGAGTAGGAGCAATTCATAAAATGAGTATAGAGGTGGTGGTTTACAACTTAAGCACACATTCATGGAGTCGGCTTCCTAGTTGTCCATGGAGAAGTAAGTGTTGGAGCCATGGCATCGAATTTTTTTTCCGCGGTGCAAGGGCCATGGCCTTTCAACCTAGACTAAATACACACATTCAATAAAGCAGTCTTTATGTCTATATATATGAGTTATAAAACAATCTTTAGGTATACGTTTGACTTTGACTTTTGGTTGATATTAATTGTTACAGCTATGTAAATGAATTAAATTAAATAGTGGTTAAATACTTATTTATGATATCTTTCATTCTGTATATGTATTTTATAGAAAGTATGTATTTTATGTTTTATGTTTATGTTATTTATAGAAATTCAATATGTTATTTATAGAAATGAAATAGGTTACTTATAGAAATTAAATATAGGTAGGAAGGATTCTTATTGTAGATTAAAATAGGAATAATTTTTGGTGACCAAAGAGGGTTTGAGTCATTAGATATCTCCAAACCTAAAGTTGCAATAAGAAACTCAAAAATTGTTTGCCTTATTTCAAAATAGACACAATTATACTTATAAACATTTAACTAAATATAAGTTTTATATAATGAATATGATGTCTATTTTCTGGCCTATTCTAATAATTATAACAGTATGACGTCTATTTTTATACTGTTATAATTATTAGGTGGATCTTAGGGATTTAACCTCCACAAAATATTCTAGAATAATTATAATAGTATATTTATATGATGGATGGTTCAATTGTAATGTAATTATAACAGTATATTTATATGACGAATGGTTCAATTGTAATATTTTTCTTCATTGTTGCTTGATGTTTCACTCTATAGAAAACCTCCATTGACAAATTTGATTGGCCTTGAAAAATATGGAATACGCAAGGCCTCATTTTTTTCATATCCTAACCTATGTGGATTTTTGTTACATTGGATTTTTGTTCAATCCAAATCAACCAAGGGAATCCATAGGTTAAATCGCCTCCATACCGTGATCTCACCTAAACCGGTTTCGAGATCATAAAACCAGATCGAGTTTTGATTCCTCAGAATTTCTTCACCAATACCTCGAGGATTTTTCACGTCTTCACCCTTAGGATTTACTGTGTATCCCTCCATTACCTATCAAGGGATTCCTAGGCCTTTGGGAAATTCTTGGGACCACCTCACTTGGATCCAAAATATTCTAGAAATCCAAAGCTCAAATCAAGAACAATCCCATCACACCATGGCTATCCAAAAATGGAAAGGCTAGGCTAAAATCCATTATCGAAACCTCGCAAAATCCATTCCAATGACAACAAAAGAGCCAAATGCGAACATGTACGTACCGTGCATGTCAAAACCAACTAGTAAATCATACATGCAACGTATTATCTATAACAATTCCCATTGAAGTTGCTTGATCCTTGACTTCCTTTGCTTTCCTTGTTCTTCCTTTTTTCTCCCTTTCCGTGTCCTTCATCTTCTTGCTTACTTTCTTTGTCCTCTTGATTCTCTTCTCTTCTCTTAGATAAATTCCAATACTAAAGTGAAAAAATACTACCAACTAATGCTCTGAGGTATTTTTATTAATGAGGCCTCTAATTTATTCATTTTTCCATTATTTTCCTTCATTTTTCTCCTCACATGCATCCTATGACCTTTCACATGTCAGTAGAGATGTGTAGTTCATAGAAGAGGAAGAATGGGATGGAATTTTGGGGAAGATAATCAATGTCACAAAAAGTATACCACAAGAAGACAAAGAGGAATTGACAACAACAAGTAATTCCTCATTGGTGACTCCTCCTAAACGTATTCGAGCACAACAAAGCATTCATCAAGTGACACCATAAAAAAGAAATAGGAAAGTTTCACAGAGTCAAGAAAATAATACAAGGGCACTGTAGAGACTCACAACATCATCTTCTCCAAGTGCAACATCAGGTGACATGTCAAGCCAGTCTTCTGCCAGCATGATAACACAAAAATTTAGAAATTGAAGTGAATTTTATAAGAAAAATGAAGCTAAAAGTAGCACGGGTATGGATTCTTTATTTTCATTATTTTGTCATGTAGATTACCCAATTCATTTTGAATATGTTGTTATAGAAGAAAAATGGGTTGCAACAATGAATGGAGAAGCAGAAGCAATATAAAGGAATGACACATGGGAATTAGTGGAACTTATAGAAGGAAACAAAGTCATAGGTGTCAAGTGGATCTATAATACCAAAAAAAATGCTATGGGAAAGATAGAAAGGAATAAAGAAAGGTTGGTTTTCAAATAATTTACACCAGTCACAAGAATGGAGACAATGCAGAGACATTTGAAGAGACATTTTCAACAGTCACAAGAATGGAGACAATGCTCACAATGTGTAAATAGTTTCACAACATAGATGGAAGGTGTACCAAATGGATATGAAGTCAACATTATTGAATGTAGTGCTGAAAGAGAAGGATATGTAAACTGTTGTGGATATTCCACTAGACAGTTTGTCACATTAGATCTGATAACAATATATTAAAATTCTGTATTTTTATGCTACTATAGTTTTATTAAACTTCCAGATATGTAAATTTAAATATAATTAGTGCATGCATGTGAATGGAAATTATGCATAAAAATAGATAACAACAAAATAAGTTCACACACACACACACACACTTAAGAGATAAGATATACTATATGGGAAACCCTTTCGGGAGAAAGCCTAGGTGGAAGGTGAGGCTGCTTCGCTCTCTTTCTCTATCTGGAAATATGCTTGCATGTACAAAGAAGTAATTCTCATGGCCTATCTATAATGCACTGATCCTCTCTTTTTTCTCTACCACCTGTCTCTCCTAGATATATTTTCTCAGCTATGGAACAAAATGATCTCAAAATAATGGAATTCCTTTCCTCCTAGTGGCCTAGTTACAACACAACCCAATAGCCTTGTTGGAACAGGGTCTTCTAGCCCTATTTTTGTCCAAGTTTATAATATTTTGCAATATTTAGTCTAGCACAGGGGGTTAGTATGGGTCAAAAACCCCCAATAATTTGTAATGGGTTAAAATGGCAGGCCAAGGGTCCGCAAACCACAGTTTGCGGACCATAGGATAGTGCAGCCTAGCATGATATAAAAAGATGAGTAAGTTGAGTCTAGAGGTAGAGGAGCATAGAGATAGAATTGATTTCTGAAATGCGAATTTGTTGCGTTGATTGTCTGGGTAAGGGATCCTACCGGCTGTGTGCGTGAAGACCATGAGTCCTATTGTGTGCGGACCCCATTGGATGTGTGCGCGGATCGATTAAGTAGTTTTTAAGTGGAATCTGGTTATAATTGGATGAGAATACTATTTTGCGATATCTGTGTTGCATTTATTGCTTAAAGATATCTTTGTGGTTATGATTTCTAACAATACGCACATGGATGCAATGTTCAGAATGCATAGATCTGATTTACACAATTACTTGCTTAATTTATATCTTCTGCAAAGTATTCTACTAGATCTATCCTTTTGAATCTTGGGTTACGAACTTATTCAACGCAGGACTGATAGATCTAAACGTGCCCCCTTTTATTAACCTTCTCTCTCTCTCTCTCTCTAGGTGTGCAAACCTGGTTCCAGCACCCTCCCATACTACTTCGGGTGAGACCTTGGTATGCTCTACAAGCCATTACCGAAAGGGCCAGTAGTATAGGGGTTTGTTGGAAAACCTTGACGCCAAACTTGGGTCAGGACTCCTCGAGCCAAAAAATGGTTCTATTGGCGGGACAGGGAACATTTTGAGAGAGAGATTGGGTAATGCCATGGGGACATTGGCAGCCCATAAAACCTGAGTTAGAAGATTGATTTGAAAAACAAATCCAGGAATTTTCCCTAAAAGAGAATCGAAGAGAAATATTGTCCACAAAGGATTGGAAGAATAGGTATATCTTCATGGAAGTACACCAAATCTTCTTCATATCCTTCGCACACGAGTTACAAGAGTAGTTAGTTCGATTGATGGATTTTCAGACCTGCTATAAAGATGATCAAATCACACAGTGGACCCGTGATTTAGTCCGGAAATTGGAAAATACTGGCAATATAATTACCAGGACCGTGGGTCATTGGGCAGACAGTATATTGGGCGAATTCGTGATAGAATTTTCTGTTGATCAGTTCGTGTCATATTCAAAAGCTGAACGAAGGTTTTTTAAAGTATTTAGAGGTAAGTTATTAAAAGCCTTGTTGTTGTTGATTAAAATGCTATTGAGCAAAAAGGGTATCTTGTGTGGCCACACCGAGTGAATGACCTCCGATCAGAGTGGAAGTACGATGCGAAGTGGTAAATACTACTAGACTAATCAGGAAGAAGATAGATTGATATACAACCCAGTAAGGGGGTATAACCATGAAGGGGCTGCGCAAAGAGGAACCATGGCCCCTGCCACATCAACATCAAATATTCACAGGGGTAAGAACTCCCCTACACCTCTGCTGCTGTCCTTAGAAGAAGACATGGCCATGCACATGAAGCTACCTACCTTCACGAGTGAAAGGGATGAAGACATGGATCAATTTTGGTTCATAGTTGAATATGTATGGACTGCACAGAATGTGAACAATGACGCTACTGAACGAGCACATCTATCCATAGAATTTGAAGGAAGGGAAGTTGACTATTTCATGGGATACATTGGTCAAAACACGAATGCATCCATACAGAATATTAAGGATGACCTAAAGCAACAATTCCAGAAGCCCAAGTCGTACACTTAATGTGTGGTTGAACTAGAAGTCTTAAAGTAAGGACCTACAAAATCTGTCTAGGAAGCCAACCAATGGCTAAAAAAGGTTATCAGTGATGGGGAATTTGTCTATGAAGGTAAGCAACACAAAGAATGGTTCATCGCTATGTTGTTACCACACTTATGTGGGCCCATGGGACAGCAAAAGATCGGATATCAAGAAGAACCACTAGAGATAGCCATGAAGTTATAAGTTGCGCTTAGGGACGATATGCAATTTGCGGATCTTCAAATCCATAACCAATTAGAGGAAATGCACTTGGAAATTCAAATTTTTCGAAATGACCATGGTAAGGAAGCGAGCCAAGATGTTTGGTGGATACGTTCTAAGGGACCGGGTCACTCCAAGGATCAATGTCCATTGTTCTCAGACTGCATGCAGGCTGGGGATTCGAGCTCACTTCGACCCACGAAAATGGTTGGCCCCAGTAGCCTAATGCTATGGTGTGCAGACTGTTGGGTAGTAGGAAGACACGACATGGATCGTTGGCCATGGTTGGGTGCATATGTACCAGAATTAAAGCAGCACTGGTGCAGTTTTTTCTCATCGATAGGCCATGATGAACAAAACTGCCGAACCCTTGACCTTATGGTAGATAGACGAAACTTATACAGGGTTCAGGTTGATCCCTCATCACTGTTGTCTCCATCAGGGTGGGGGGGATCCCCCACGTGAGGAAGGGGAGGAGGAAGAGGGGCAAGTGCCAGTTGAGGATGTAGACAGATGATTTTTTATAACTATGGAGATGTAGGACATTTCGCATGCAAATTCCTGGAACCGGCACACTAGTCGTGTAGCTATTGACGAAATTTAGACCATGTCATTGAAGACTGCCCAGTGCTAATAGCAACAATACAAGAAAAACAACAAACACCTACACAGAACGTGCAAAGAGTTAAGGTAGAACAATAGGATGATGGGCCAAGTGTCAATGTAATCACACATAGTGGCATCTGCACAGGAGGGGCTAAGGAAAAGGTGGAAGCCGAGCCATTAATCCGAAGGGCTGAGGATAAAGAAAAAGGTGTAAAACTACAAAGATAAAAAGAAACCTTCATCGAAATGTGGAAGGAGGTAACTAAAGATGAAACACCAACTAGGTGGCATTAGATCCAAGGGAAGAAGAGGCAGTCAAACCATTCCTCTAGGCTTGTATGAAGCTACTACACAACCAAAAGGTTGTAGAAAATCTCCAAGCCCTAATAGACAACTATGCAGGAAGAATTGATCCTCAGTATGAAGTAAAGACAGTGAATAAGATAGACAAAAAATAAAAAGAGGACGAGACAAGAGATGTGCATGACTACGCAGATTGGGGAATATGAAATGGACCAAGTTATTCTTGACTTAGATTCAGATGTTAATGTCTTACCTAATCAGACCTAGCAGCGCATGGGAGAACCTAGGCTGGAATGGTCAACTATTCAGCTACGGATGGCTAATCAGCAGAACATTATCCCATTAGGAAGACTCATGAAGGTAGTAGTAGATATTGTTGGCATTAGAGTCCATGCAGATTTTGAGGTAATCCAGATAGTAGAAGACGCAGACCCTTAGCCTGCGCTCCTTGGTCTAGATTGGGCTATTGACATGGGAGGTATTATTAATTTAAAGAGGAGAAGTATGATCTTTGAAAACAAGGGCACAAGGGTAATTGTTTTACTAGATCCAATAGAAGGAAAACGATATACAAAGTCGATTCAGGAAAAGGATGATGCTGATCATATATAAAAATTGACTACCTCAGATGACGATTGGATCAACCCCATAGCTGATGGTGTGCTATGCTGGGAGATATATAGTGAGTGCTTATTCGACTCAGACAAGGAAATTGAAGACTGGAAAAACCAATTGCATGATGTATCTATGCTAAGGTGTCTTAAAATCACTAATAACATCCAATGTATTTCTTTAAAGGTAAGAGAATTTCCCCATTTCGATGACTCTAGTAATATTAACAATTTCCTGGAAGCAATTGAGGCAAGTGTTCCTAAGGAATGGCGGGTCTAGGCCCTAGACTTGGCCATGCGCACAAGCCTTGCACGTTGGTGGTAAACCCATAAAAGAAACCTCTGAGACTGGGAATAATGCCATAGGATGTTGATGTTACGATTCCACAGACCAACTAACCCACCAATAGAACTCTTCTCGAGGCAAGGGGATCCACACAGGCATGTGATTCGTTGGCTATAAGATGCAGATAAGGCCACAAATAATGAATGGGTCCATAGGTTTGTTCACCCATTGGGGCCAATCACAACCTCCTGGTACTTGGACACAGAATTACATCAACGTACTAGGCATTGGAGTACGATGGTTGAGGACTTCGTACGAACGTCTGGACTGATGGGAGGTACTGAGAAACTCGACGAAGCCTTGCAATACATCAATGTGTTAGTCTTCAGTGGAACATCTACTAAAGAAATATGTGTCGTTCTTTTGGGATGATGAATGTTAGAAGAGTTTCGAGCTGCTAAAAGAAAAAATGGTGACTACACCTATCTTAATATTTGTGGATTGGGCTAAAACCTTCCATGTCCATGTGGATGCATCAGGGATTGCATTAGGGGCTGTCCTGGTGCAACCTGGGGAAGGGGATATAGATCACTCGGTGGCTTTTGCTAGCAGAAAGTTGTCTAATGCGGATTCTACCACAGAACGAGAAGGGTTGGTGATGGTATATGCCTTGTAGAAATATAGGCACTATTTACTAGGTGGGCACTTCAAGATGTTCAGAGATCACTCGGCCTTGAAATACCTGGTCAATAAGCCAGTATTGGGGGGGGTAATCTGTCAGTGGTTATTGATTTTTTAGGAGTATGAATTTCAAATTATTGTAAAGCCAGGGAGGTTGAACGCCAGACCAGACCACTTATCCCAAATTGAGAATGAGGAAGACCCAACTAACTTGGATGAAGGGTTGCCTGATGCACAACTATTTGCTATAAAGGTGAGTGACGAGCACTTTGCCAATATCATCCACTTCTTGACTACAGTTAAAGCCCCAGATGGGTACTCGGTGCCACAAAAGAAAGAGTTGGTCACCTATGCATCCGACTTCACTATCATCGCATGTCATCTCTACAAGTTGGGGATGGATGAGGTACTGCGGAGGTATGTTCTCAAGCATGAAAGTCTGACTATTCTAGCCAAGGATCACGGGGGAGTCACGGGAGGTCATTATGCAAGTAAAGCCACTGGGCAGAAGATATTACGGGCCGGATTCTGGTGGCCCACAATAGACACAGATGCACGTAACTATTTTCGGGCCTGTGGCACATGCCAATGAATTGGGAATCCCTCACGACAGGACAAGATGCCCCTACAGCCGCAGATGGCCTTATAATAATTTGACAAATGGGTGACCGACATTGTAGGCCGCATTCACCTCGTCGGATAGAAGACAGATGCTCGGTATATGATTATGGCCACAGATTATGTTACTAGGTGGGCAGAGGCTAAATCTATCAAGGACTGCACTATAGATACAGTGACACACTTTATCTTTAAGAATATCCTGACAAGGTTTTGATGCCCAAAAATCCTAATGAGTCACATAGGAACGCACTTCGTCAATGAAAAAATTAAAGCTCTGATAGAAAAATTTCAGATCCACCATGCTAAAGGCACCCCGTACCATCCCCAGGAAAATGGAGTTGTAGAAGAATTCAATAAAATTTTGCAACAAGTGCTCACAAAATTTTGTAACACACAACGAATCGATTGGGACGTGCACATCCCCTGCATACTCTGGGCATATAGAACTACGTATAAGAATCTCGTGGGATGAATAGCCTTTCGCATGATTTACGGGAATGAAGCTATTATGCCTAAGGAACACATTGTCCCCAGTCTATGCATCTCAACCTTCACTAAAATGGCGGACACAAACATCATGGAGGAATGATTGGTGCAAGTGGTAGCATTGGAATAAGACTGGTTCGTAGCCCACTTCCGCCAACAGGTTCAGAAGGCGTGGGAAAAATCATGGCATTATAGACATATTTGGCAGAAGGTATTTTTGGAAGGAGAATTGGTCCTACTATATGATAGCCAGTTTGTGAAACACCCAGGGAAGTTCCGCCACCACTGGTTAGGTCCTATATGGTAAAGGAAATCATTGACGGAGGAGTCATCGGTTTAATCCCTATCAGGACTCCTCTATGCTGATCAAATGACTATATGGACAGAGTAGTTGTGTCACGAACGTTACGCGCAGGGCTGGTGCACAGAAATGGATGAACAGAGATGATGTGCAGGGGGTGCGCTATCTGCGTCGATGGGATGTGCAGTGGGAAAAACTAGCCATTGGAACGGACTAGGCACTTGGGAAACTGCACTTTCCGTTTGAGGGAGAGGGTTACATGAAATTAATATGGCTACTTGCAATGAATTTTTACCGTTTCCATAATGATGAAGGGAAATTAAGGATATATGAGCTGGTTTGCCCTCGGGGTGGCTATAACATGGGGACTATTCAGACTACGGGGCACACATTTTGGTCTAGCTTGTTGGCCTTCGACTACTCTGATATATATCATCTTCTGGATATCCTCATGACTACTAGAAATACACTATCCAATGGTTGCATTGCTGAATTTATCTTCCAAGCTAGGATGCCTGCTACCAACCCCATTGGCCCCCCACCTAAGATGACGTCTGAAGAGGAGGGATCTGATGAAGTTTGAGAAGTAACCTCTATAGTGGAGGAAGTCTTTTCCACCTCAGCCACGGGGAAGGGCAAAGAGAAACTAAAACAGGCATAGTGGGCGGGCGTAAAGCCTCACACGTCCACCTAGATTTGACACTCCCCTAAGAAATTGCCTAAGAATAAATCACCTGTCGCCCCTCCAAACACCATGTCGCTCATGGCTGAAGGTATGCAAGCGACCCCACTAATGTGGTTACCACATTATGTTCATTTGCGCAGAACGTCACATATGCCCAACATGGATGTTGTCCGTTCCTGTCTTCAGAGGCCATTGGTCCCTAAATATGTGCCTCAGCTGGGGGATATGGTGGGCCACCTCCCCCACATCAGGTTTGATGATCATGACTAGGGTAACCTAGACACTTTTCCTTTGCTAGCTCCACACTCTTACTTGGAAGAGGTCATCGAGGATGGTGTGCCCAAAGTAGAGCCAATGGTTTGGTTCAAGGGACTAGCTGGTGCTAGAATTTTGAAGTTACTGCACCTTCCTCACTTTAGCCACTACAACATAACTAGCCTCATCATTTGCTAATTTCTGGCACTTATTCACGATGGCTGCTTATGGCTCTAAGTTTTCATATCGATAGTTGCTACTCTCATTCACCACATTAATGGCCTCCCTATGAATGGGCCTAATTCATGGGACGATACAGACAAGAAATTTGAGAATCATCTTGCTAAAACTGTGTGGGACAAGTACAAGGTCAATCGTAACAGGCGGGGCTTCCTGATTGATATTGTCAATGACCCTGGCACATCCGTGGGTACTCAGATCCTTTCCTACAAGATGATGTGTAAATGTCAGGCAAAAACCACCTCTGCTTATGTAATTCAAGTCACGGGCAGGTGTGAAAATGGTGTCTGCTTTAATTGGTCCCAGTACCTCGTAAAAGAATTCCTCGACAATGTGATTGAGGCTCAAGAGCATGTCAAAGCTTTCTACTATTCATGGTTAATCTTGTTGACTTTATTAGTTTCCTGGGAAACCCCGAAAGAAGTAGTATTCCCCCCCTAGAGCCTGGCATGTGCGAAGGGGCATAGTTTTCCAACCTATGGGATTCCAAGGACCCCCAGCAGATTGAGGAAAATAAGACCTTCTAGCTACTCTACGATGGTGCTATCTCTGTAGCCATTGATTCCCAACCACACCTATCCCCAACTGTCTACGACAAGTATAAGCACATCGCTGCATTTCTGGTAACAATGCACAATGTGCAAATTCGGGCTCATAAGGAACATACTTGGCATATTCTTCCATATATGACTACCAAGGATGAAATTGAGTAAGTCATAGATACATGGCCTATGAAGTGGAAGGTTGTCGCCCTGCTCACTGCCCTCAACACAGTAGGTATGTTTGGCCACCATGTAGTATCCAAGCCCACCATTCCACTTAGCTCAATAATGACACCGAAAATTCCTACCATCATGCCACAAGTGACCCCTAGAAGTAATACCATACAACCTGAGTCAGACTCCCCACCAGACTAGAACATAAATGATGAGGAAAATGCAAGTACATTGGTTGTATAGAGTCTCAAATGGCCTTGCGGATTGTCTCAAGGGCTTCACAAGAAGTGGAAAGCCAGTAAGAGCAGCACCAATGTGGAAGATACCCTAACGGACGATGATCTGGACAAGATTTCTGATGCAGTCACCACCGTGGCTGCTGATCAATGGATTACTTGGGAAGAATAACACAAGGATGCGATGGAAGTTTTGCAGATAGAACTGCGGGCCCTCTGGCTCAAATTGGACACCTTTCAAGCAAGCATAAATCAAGTGAGGTAGAATCAAGTGAGAAAGGATCAAGTGGGGTAGCTAGGCTAGTAGGGCCCCATTACAGCCCTAACAACCACTATGGATAGTTGACTCTGCAAGCTCCCAGTTGCTTCCATTACAATGGAACCCGCTGGCATACGCAACCAAGTCTGGGGATGTCTAGTCGACCTTGATGTTAGTTGACTCACCAACGAGCAGCTACGTGCGTTATTTACTACCATCACCTATGAATTATAACACCGAGAGATCTGTGCACAGCAACACCTTAGCGAGGCTGAACAGACTATTGTCATCCATGTTCCTGAAGCTGCCTAGATACAGGCTACGCATGTCTCCATTATCACACAGCAAGCTACCTTGGAACGTCTGATAAATCAACTATGTGAAGATATGCCAGGAGTGATTCCTTCTTCTGCTGACCCCTAGGCCAAGGCCAAAGGACTGATCACTGCCTTGAAGGTGTCCTGGATTGAGGTATCAACTATCAGGGCCAAATTCAAACTTCATATTGCCTTGTTGCAGGCTAAACTCCAACCTGAAACCCCAGTGGAGGTATGTACCCAGTGAGCTGCACTAATTACAGAGGCCATGACTACTATCACTATGCAAATCCGTCAGGGTGTCACTCTACTCGAAAATGCTATGGAAATTTGGTCCCAAGTGCAGAACGATCATATCCTCCATGAGATCGATTAGGAATTGACTCAGAAGGAATGATACTTTGATTAGATGGAAGCTAAGATGTGTACCCTTGTTCCAGCTCAGTGCTTTGCATGACTTCAAACCAGCCTCGCACTTCATAGTGACATTGTTGTGCTCCAATGCAAAAAATAGATACTCAATGACCAATTGACAACCTGGTTAGAGGACGCCCTTAAGGTTTCATAGGACATAGACAGTGCAGTACAACAGTTGAACCAGGCTCTTGACAGTGTCACTACTTCCACGGAAGGACCTACATCTCAGAAATTGGTGGAGATCGCGCAGATGGCCACCACACAGAGCCTTCACATATTTCCTCCACTTATTGTCACCATCGAACAACTCAAAGACATCATGAAGATCCCACCCATGCTATGAATCGGCACGAGTCACAAGATTGTGTTGGGGGACTATTGGAACAGGGTCTCCTCACCTAATTTTTGTCTAAATTTGTAATATTTTGCAATATTTAGTCTAGCGCAGGGGTTTAGGATGGGTCAAAAACCCCCAATCATTTGTAATGGGTCAAAAGGGTAGGCCAAGGGTCCACAAGCCATGATTTTTGGACCATAGTATAGCGTAGGCTAGCATGATATAAATAGATGATTAAATTGAGTCTAGAGGTAGAGGAGAATAGAGATAGAATTGAGTTCTGAACTGTGAATCAGTTGCATCGATTGTCTCGGTAAGGGCTCCTGCTAGCTGTGTGCACGAGCTGATTAAGTAGTATGTAAGTGGAATCTAGTTATAATTGCATGAGAAGACTGATCTTATGATACGGATATTATCCAGCACAAAATTCCACTCAAGGAGAATCAGAAGCCTTTCAAATAGAAACTGCGTCGGATAAATCCTATCCAAATTTCTCCAGTGGAGAAGGAGATCAAGAAGATGTATGATGCCAGGATAATAGTCCCAATCAGATACTTTGAATGGGTTTCCAATATTGTACCTATAAGAAAGAAGACAGGTGATATCAGGCTTTTCAGTGACTTCAGAAATCTGAACGAGGCATCTCTCAAGGATAGCTACCATTTACCAAAGATGGAACACATACTACAAAAGGTAGTGGGCTCCAAAAGAATCTCTCTGCTAGATGGGTTTTCATGGTACAATCAAGTTCTGGTACACCTAGATGATCAACACAAAACGGATTTTACCACCCCATGGGGAACCTTCATGTATGTAAAAAAATCCATTTGGATTAATAAACATTGGTGCCACTTTTCAAAGAGCAATGGATATTTCTCTTTCAGAAGTAATTGGCCTATTCATCATGATATTTCTTGATGATATTATAGTATATTAGAAGACCGATGAAGAACATTTGGCCTATTTGAGAAGAGTGTTTGAGAAATGTAGAAAGCTTGGCCTATCTCTCAATCCTAAGAAATAATTATTTGGTCTTGAAGAAGGAAAGCTTCTAGGCCACATCATATCTGAAGAGGGGAACAAGATTGACCCCAGTGAGATTAAGGTCATTCTAAAAGTCTATCATCCTAGAAACATCAAAGAACTGCAATCCTTCATTGGAAAGATAACTTTTTTGAGGAGGTTTATACCAAACCTTGCAAAACTCCTGAGTGATATCACTAACATGCTAAAGAAATATTCAGGAGTCTAGTGGACTAGAGAAGCTAAGCAGTCCTTCGACCTAGTAAAGCAAGCACTTACTACAACATTGGTTCTCATCAGCCCTGATTTCACCAAGGATTTCATCATTTTTTCCATTACATCACTGCACACGGTTGCTATTGTGTTGCTACAAAAAAATAAGGATGGACAAGAGCAGCCCATAGAATTTTTCAGTCAACCTTTAAGAGATGCACCGTTGAGTAAAATATCATGGAGAAGCAAAATTTTGCCTTGATCAAGGTGCTAAAATATTTCAGAGTTTACATTCTGCATTCGCATATAATTGCATTTGTGCTCAATACTATTGCCAAAGACATCCTATCACAGGATCCAAATGGAAACAAAGGCAAGTGGTTTGTTGTCATCTCAGAGTATGATGTAGATATTAGGCCCACCAAACTAATCCAGGGATAAGGACTAGCCAAATTAATGGCTAAAACAAATTTTCGAGAACTGGATATTAACATGATTCATTCATTGGATGAACAAGAGGAGATGGTGACTCCACCTATTGAGGGAGCATACCTAAATTCTCCCTGGTATGTAGATATATTTTATGTTCTGTTCTATTTAAATGTTCCTCCTAGTTTGTCCAAAACAAAGGCTAGATTCTTGAAATTAAAGGCTGTAAAATTCTGCATGCTAGAAAATGTTTTGTATTGGAAATATGCCGGGGGCATATTTCTTAAATGTTTGCTTCAAGAAGATGCAGATAGAGTTACAAAAGAATCCCATGAAGGGGATTGTGGAGGTCATCTCTATTGGAGAACCACTACTAATAAGATCCTCAGAGCTGGTTTCTATTGGCGTACCCTTTTCCCAGACACCCAAAAAATGGTAGCCACCTGTCATAAATGAAAAATCTTTGAGGGAAAAAGAAATTTGTTGCCTTTGCCTTTACAACCTACCTCTGTTGAAGATCCTTTCCAACAATGGGGTTTAGACTTCATTGGATAAATCCACCCTCCCTCCTCTAACAAGCATAAATGGATCCTCACTGCTGCGGACTATTTTACGAAATTGATAGAGGCCATCCATTCCAGAAATGCTACTGACTCAGTGATTATCAAATTCCTTGAAACCAACACCCTGTCCAGATTTGGTTTTCCTAAGAAAACCATTACAGATAATGTTGTTGCTTTTAAGTCCAAGAAGATGATAGATTTTTTCCACTAGTATCACATTTCTTTGGGGCATTCAACAGCTTATTACTCTCGAGGTAATGGTTTAGCTGAGTCCTCCAACAAGAGCCTAGTAAATATCATCAAAAATTTGTTGGAGGATAATAAGAAATATTAGCAAAACAAGCTGATACATGCATTGTGGGCTGATAGATTAACCACCAAGAAATCAATTGGCATGTCACCATACCAGTTAGTCTATGGAACAAATGCAGTCTTCCCAACATCCCTAGGAGTGCCATCAATGAAACTCATTCAAGAAGCATAGGTTGAATAAAATGATGTGCAAAGAAGAATAAGGCATACCATTCAGCTGCAGTAGTCCAGACAAGAGGTGTACACTAGAACCCAGGTTGTGCAAGAGAATATGAAGAAAATTTTTGACAAGAGGACAAAATCCAATGATTTCAAAATAGGAGATAAAGTGCTAAAATTGGACTCCATTGAGAAGATAAAGGTAAGCATGGAAAATTCAACAACTTATGGAAAGGGCCATACATTATTCATTCTTTCATAGGAGACAATGCCTTTTTCTTGTGAGAAATGGACATAACAAAGTTGTTTGGAGGTCCTGTCAATGGCAGGATGCTAAAACACTATCTCTGCTAAAATAGATAAGACTTTCATCATTGTAATTACCATAGCATTACAATTTTGGACCAGGTTGAAGCCCAGAGAGAAGGCCATAAGCCTAGTCTTATAAGCAAGGATGTATATTAAATTTTCTGAAAGTGTTGCAAATTAAAGTGCCACTACTATTGAAAAAAGTTTTGTGTAGTCATACAACTTAAGCATGATTGTACAAATTTTGAATTTTCTATTGATAGGATAGAAAATGAAGATTTTCCAAACCATTTAATCTTGGCTTATAAGTAGGTAGGTAGAAAATGGCATTGGTTCAATAGCCTAATCTGAACCAATAAGAGAAATAAAGGATGGGTAATAGGTTAGCAATTTAAAAGAAAAATGATGTGAGGGTTTACAAGTCTAAATGCACCCCAAAAGGAAGAAAAATGATTAGAATCATAGGTTGGGTAGGTATGTGTGCAAATGAGATATTAATACTATGAGCATGTCTCTAGTTTTCAATTTCAGGTTGCTTTTTTAGTCTCATTATCAAGTGTGTTTTAGACCTCAGTTTGCAGAAAGCATCGCCATCACCCCAAAGGTTGCATCCACAGAAGTTGTAGCAAATTAGGCTGTAAGGTTGGGATCATCCCAATGGATCAGGCCACTAGTCTATGGTGTTCATAACACCTCCTGAGGAAGTGGCCTTCCCTAGTTGGAGCCACTATTAGACTCTTGTATTTCACAGTATTACAAGGTGGTCGATTATTGATTAGATTTTTCATTACTGAAAATAAAATTTTATGGCTATCACTTATTTTCAGAGAAAGAAAGGGAACTCCTGGCTGTAAAGATCTTCAAAGGAGTCAATCTTCCTCTCTGCCCAATAGAAGGAAGGACTTGTTGCTGACAAGGTGTGATGGGGATCAAACTTCATTTCTACCCTCATTCCATTTCATTTCATCCACCCTCTTTTACCCCTCTCATTTCCACCATATTCTCCCATGCTCTAAATCCCATTCAAACCCTCCCAAAAAAACACGTATATAACTTTCAAGGCTTATTATTTTATAAACCCACTTATATAAAAGGCCGAAAGTGTTAAAAGTTACAAGCTCTGCCACCCATCGAACAACTGTATGATATGAACTGTAAACTTTACCTTTTCATTGCTTTTACCTTGCTCTGCTTCCCATTTCCAGATCGTGATTGAAGTGGGGCCCCTCATTGCACCTCGTAGATTTTACGTGTTTCGCATTGGAAACTAAAATCTAAATGTTGCGATCGCCAATTGTGATTGCGATATTGCATCACATTTGACTTACCATTGTGCGTGCCCACAAGTCTATCCATTTAGTTTTGCGATGCAATAAGCCGACCCCACCTCCGCAGCTCTATTCCCGCTTCATAAGCCATTGAAATAGATATGAATACCATATAAATTCCATAATACTTACCACTTTAGACCTTCCACCGATTCAAAAAAACTCCACCGCATTGCCAGTGGGTCCCTCTTCCCCGCATTTCGCAAAGTTTAAAAGTTAACCCCCGAAGCTTATAACTAAAAAATATACATGGAAATGTGCGCTATGGTCGCCGTCCCACTTCCACCCTACCCCGTCACTCATCTCCTCCCCCACACCTCTCCCTTCGCAGATCACGCATCGCAAGTCTTACAAGTTAGCTACCAAGTTAAATGTTAAAAATTCCAAAGTGCAATATGCAATGCAGTGGGGCCCAATCGCAAATCGCACGTTGCAAGTTCTAAAGATTAAAGTGTGAACAATAAATGTTAAGACCTATGCTGTGTGAAGTGCGAGGTTGGTTCGGAGGCGTACAATGTTGGTGCAGATGCGGTGTATTTCAGAGCAAAGGCAAAAAGGATTTTAGGTCTAGGTGAATGGTTTTTTACGTTTTTTTGCTTCAAAAAAGGGTTGAAAATAGTCCAAAGGTCTCCAGTAGCAAAAGGACAGTAAAGGCCAAGTCAGGCATTTATTCCGAGATCGAACAATGGAGACTAAAGGAGCAACAAGATGCACGAGCACCGACACCAATCAATGAGAAGTGGCCAACACTGCATTAGATTAATTACTAAATGCTAGTTTTCTGCAAAACAAAGCCAGATGTTAGAGCCTCCTTTGGATACCTCTTCGAAACCATCACAGCTGCCTCCAAACCACTTTGTTGATTCACGAAGAGCAACTTGAGTTTTTCATTCTTGAAAAGCTACCATAATAAATTCTACAGACGGTGTTCGTCATAGATTTTCATTGTTTAGGCCCTGAATGGCCACACTTTTCTAATTTCAGTTTCCTTGTAATAAATAAAGATTGCCAAAGTAGATTAGGGAAAATCGACTTAGTTTTTAGTTAAATACTGCTAGAATTATCATTAGCAAGGGTTGGATATTTGAGCACCTATATCGTAAGAACTACTATAGGAGCACCGCAATTTTTGAAGCTGGACATCGATAATCAAAGACCGACTACATTATTCTTGAGTTGTGTTAAAATGGTGATGTGTTTCTTCTTTGTTTAAATGTTTCCATCGTTTTCTCTACTGTGTACCCGCTCATCTAATTGTAGATTAGAAATTTTAGATTAAGATTTGCCATTAGAGTGCCTTAATTCTGCTTTCATTTACAATCTGAATGTTTTCTGTTGAAGCCTCATTAAATAATTCTTAAATTCTCTTTAGTCACTACTAAACCTTACTATTTCCTTCACCTCATAATTCATACAGCTCTTAAATTCCATTCAACACAGTTAACTTGCCCTGTGATTCGTTCTTGATGTTGATGTGCCATCCCGGCCTTTGACTCCATCACCCAATGGATTAGCCTCTACAACCCTATCTTTCCAACCATAAAATCAATCAAACAAACAACCCCACCACTGTAGCCAGCCTAATATCAGTGCTTATAACCAGCAAGTTAAATCGATTTAAATCATAAAATCGAGAGAGCCCTCTCTGAGTCTAGGAAGGCTAGGTACTAGACTCCAAGTGGTTTTATTTTGTGTTTTATAGTTTATTTTTTCCAATATTCTGAATTATAGGGTGCTAACACCATCGTCAACCAAACCACTACAACCGTGTGACTGTTACTAACGCTGATGTGCCATGTCCTCTGTCATCTGTCAACTCCGCCTATCACATCTCTTCCCTCTACCATCCTGTTGCACAATGAATGGTTGAGCGGTTATCCAATGGACCCACGACAACTCAACTGTCACCTCAAATTACATGTTAAAGCCCAAATTCACCGCTACAGTAGAGTTTTCCTTAATGATGATGTTGAGTTACTACAGGTGTTGTATTTGCAGATATCTATAGAGAAATCATGGACCAACCACTATTGCCGAAGGGTTATTGTTCATCAAAGGATAGATTATCAATGCTCTATGATCCTGATTATAGTTCTCATTTCCAATGATTTAGTTCTGATCCTGGTCCCCTTCGGTCTTATCCCTTCTGTTGGGGTCCTGTGATTTAGTAGATTGGCATACTAAATGACAAGGCAACATACAAACCAGTCTTTAGAGTTCTAGGATCTAGCCCTCCTAGTCTCAGAGAAGGATCTCTCAATATGTTTGTAAGGATATAGCTTTATGATTTTAAGAGGTTGATTTTAGGCTAGTTATTTAGAGCAAGTTTGTTTGTTTTGGGTTTGGTTGGTTGAACATGAATGATCTAGGAAGCATAGATAGAAAGGGGAAATATCAGAAACATTGGGCAATGGAGTCAAGAAGAAGTTATAACAAGCTTAATCAATGGATATTGGATATCAAAGGGCAAATATAACTTGTCCAGTGGATCTTGGGATTGGTGGATAAAATGAAATGGACATTAAGGATTTAGAAGGAGAAGTAGCACTTCTCAACAAAGGGACTTAAAACATTATCAGAACATGGAGAGGCATTTCATAGATAGGGCTAAACATAAATTCTAGAAACCACACTTTAGCAAATAACAATATCAAGACAACTTTTGAAATGAGATCAAGGAGTCAAGGAATGCTCTATTTCATCCAAATATTTCGCCTTCAAGGAATTTAGAAAACATTCAAATTCACAAATAACTGCATTCATAGAAGAGGGAACTCATAGACATCTAAGACTGCAATTATAAATACCTTCAAAACAATTATCTCAGCAAAAACAGAGGGTAAGATCAGAACAGACCTCTCTGGAAGACTGTAAATGATGGTACTTTTAAGGGAGATTTTAGAAACAATTTTCAAGTGGCAGTAAGCAAGCAGGGAAAACCATAGATCATTCTTGAGGCCAACTATTTGAACTATTCTTGAAATAAACAAGCTTAATGGTTGAAAAAGAAGTCAAAGTACTCAATAAAACCTTCAGCAGATGAAAACATAAAGACAGTGAAGAGCAAATAGGTCTAAGGTGCTTCTAGGAGACATTTCTTAGCCTAAACCTTTTACTCTACTGTAAGTATAGACTGATGGAACAAAATGGAAAACAGGAAATAACACTAACAGATCAGAATACATCACCAACAACCATGTTCAGGGATCCAAAGATAGAGCCTTCTCATTAACAAATCATGTCAAAACATCATCTGTCTTCCAAACCTTCAATTTCTTCTTAATCTTTAGCCAGACTATGTACAATTGCAAAGAGTTCGAATTCCAGCAACCAACCCCTAACAAAGAGCTCCTCATAGAGTATTTAAAGAAGAATGAGGGGGTGGAACTCTTTTTAGGTTTCAAAATGTTATTAATTACAGAGTAAATGTATCCCTAGCCTCGAAAAATACACAGGGCAAAAGGTAGGAATGAGTTGCACTACTTCTATGTTTTAATAACTTTGTCTTTACTTCATGAGGATAAAGTAGGTGAAAGGAAGGGGTTTTAAGGTTTTCCCATGTCTTACAATAACTGTTCTGACAGTCAAAAGATGTTCTATTAGTGTGATAACTGTCAAAGTGTCTTTGTAGGTGAAAAATAGGCTACAGGTGTCCTTTTTCTTTCTGGAGGAGTAACTGCTTCAGTGATCTGGCATTTTGAAGCGGTCCTTTGTTGGTTTGCCTATCTTTGATATTTGAAACACTGAATTAGGCCTCTGATTTGGCTTTAGGCCTCCTTTAATCATCTTTCAGGCTTTTTGTCACTTTTTGCTGACTTTTTGACCCTTATTTTACTTGTCTGTCTTTAAACTATGTTTTAACCATAAACTGTGGAATAAGCCTTTAATCTTCAATTTTTTCACTTTAATCCCTTTATCTTTAATCGTCTAGTTGGTCTTCACTGTTATTCATTTATCTTTAATTCTTTACTTACAAGTGCTTTCTTTGTATACAGATGGCTTGCACTGGAGGGTTTCTTTGTGTAACCAGTGCTCATAAAACACTGATTAAACTTTGAAATTCAACCCCTCGGCCCTTTGCCATTGTTTCCCTGGCTGTGGGAGACATTTAACACCATTAGCCACCATAAAAACTTCCAAAACAAACAAACAGGTTATAAAATCCTGTGGATGTGGATTAACTGCTTCAGAAGGCTCGGCGGAGGGCGAAAGAGCAGTGTAGAAGGAGGAGAATGCAACAGGGTGGATTCCATTGAGGAAACCATGAAAAATAGGGTTCAAATCTGCTTGTGGCGTGAAAATAGGAGTAGGCTGTTTTGGAAAACCGGAAATGTTTTTTGCGCGGGGTGAGAGCGGTAAGTGGTTTTGGGTGGGGGGAACACAATACGTGTCAATGGCTAACACG